>SEYY01019750.1:0-45000 GCA_009176605.1 Armadillidium nasatum
TTGTAACCATATAAATGGATTTGTTGAACTATTGTGAATTTGTGTTATCCCGATTCAGTTGAAATTTTTTTTAAAAAATATTTTGTATAGCATATAGGCTACTGCAAATTTAAAAGCAGTTTTATGGTTTTGCTCATTTTCAAGTCGAGAGGGTAACATCATTGTACACAAATATATTCCAAGGTGATGCCCAATAAAGTTATCCAACCACTGGTTTAGACTATAACTAATTAATATGCTTAGGTTAGTAAAACTGAGTAGCTCTGATATATTGTTCTCATTTAGTTGTTTAAAGCGTCAAAAATACTATATAAAAACAGTTTATGTAAATTTATTTTCCTTATTAAAGTTTTTCTGAATATCAAAATATACACAAATACATATGAGATACACATTTTTTGTCATAAAAATTACCATTTCCTTTTTTTTATTAAGTATCAGAATTTTTTCCACATTTTCTGGGGTCAGTAACTATCGACATATGGTCCTAAATTTCATGTGTGTTAGAAGTTTTATAAATTCATTCAATCTTATTTGTATTCCTTTAAAATTAATAAATTTCATTTGATATTACAGTGCAACTCATTCAGAATATCGAAGACAAGGTATCATGAAGAATCACTGGCAGAATAATAATAATAATGAGGATACTGTCAAGTTTGATGGATATTATATTAAAAAGGAGGGAGCTGAGAGACTGTCAGAATTGAAGGGTAGGTAATAAGTCTCGTTTGTAAATGTTTTGTAAAACATAAGCTCAATAGAATGAAGTTCCAGTCTACATTCTCAGCTATATTCATATAATTGTTTCTCCATGACTACAAACCTTATTTATGTTTCAATCACTTTAATAGTCTTCACCCTATAGCCTGCACAATATCTAAAACTAATTATATGTAGAAGTGATATTTGGCACAAAATCGCCCAATAGCACCACATAAATAGTAATTTTGAATAAATTAGGACATGATTATACTCCCTAATTATCATTCTTTTGATTTTATCCTACCATTTTTATTCCTTTTTAATTCTGAAAATGTTATAATTCTAATATAAAGTTTTAATTTCCAAAAATACCTTTATATAATATTTTTTAGCACCTTGGTTCATACGCTTAATTCTCTTTTAAAATAATAATAAAAATGGCATAATTTTTTATGGAAAACCTGGAATGCATGCCTACTTACAATTGGGCTACCAATTTTATATTTACTTTTGTATAATAATTTGAACAATTACTACTTTTATCTCTTCCTTTCTTCTTCTGTTCTTCCATTATCTGAAAAATATACATTTACTTCTCATTACTTTTATGAATGGTTATATTCAGAATTTACTGTAAGACCACAAGACACGATATTAACTTGCAAAATAGTTTGAGTTTATAAAAATTTAGCTATCAGAGATTTATTCATTTTGAAAATGTAATTGTGGCAGATGTCGAATTTACCACAGTGAGCAAGTACAACCACCACCACTTCACATTTCTTTACAAAAGGCATAGTGACCTTTGACCTTGCATTAGAGATGCACGTTCAGTGGACACTTCTCTCACATTTCATATTACTAACATTGTAAACTCTTTCAAAGTTATCTCTACTGTCTTTTTAGCTAAATACAAAGAAGTTGAATAATCCTGACAGTAATCCTCCTGTATTTCTCAAAACTTTACTTGAGCTTGCATTTTTGCTATTTCGTCTCCATCTATTATCATTACTTTACTATTTTGTTTTAAGCCTGTGTCGAAAAATTAAGGACCTCTCAAAACTCTTGAACTATCATCCTATTACTCTAATATTTTCTTTCCAAAGCTTTCAAGTCTATCCTAAACTTAGAAATGTGGAAACGATCTTACCTCAGATCTCAAGTACGCCTTGTAATGAATGCTCGTGGTCTTTCCCTTCTTTTTGATTCTTGTTCTCATGTCCTTCAAAATTTTAGTACATCTTTTGTTATTGTTTGAGATTTATAGAATGTTTTTCATAGACTTTGTCAAAGAGTTTTTAATTTTAAATCTCATTCTTCAATGTCTATTTTTCTCTGTATCCTTATAAATGCCTGATTTCCTTTTCAGATATTTCCATAACAGTTGTGAATAACCATCATTCATTGTTTTAATGTATATTGTGGTGGAGGGGCTGTATTCTATTTACTACCCTCATTCTATTGTTCATAAAAAACCTGTAAGTTCATCTCCTATCCACTCTTATGCTGACGCTTCCACTCTTCATTACTTTTTTCAGTTTTAAAATCTTCCTTCGTAGCTGAGATGTTAGCAAATGCTTGGTGGGTGGCCTTTAATGCAAAAACTTTTCTGCATTATTTCTATTAAAATATCTTTGATCTTCTTGAATTTCTATTTAGTGTTGAAAACTTTTTTATTTTCAGTGTATCAAAAACTCAGTTGCTTTATCTACCCACTGTACATATTCTATTACGCATCTACTATCTGAAGCCTCTGCTCAAACTTTCTTCTAACCTTAATGTTAGTATTTCTATTTCTTGTTATTTTTCTTGAAAGAATGATCAGGATTACATAGTTTATCTCACCAAACATGTTTCTAAGAGGTTAGATGTTCTGAGTTACTTTCTAAACTGCTTCACACCAACTTTGTTTTATGCATGGATATCTTCCGATTATATATATGTAGTATTCATCATATGTTTAGGGTGGTTTTACTCATACATTCCATCTTGAATGGGTGGAGTCTTGTATTTTTCCTCTTCAATTATCGCACTTTTACTGGCTCATTTTATTCTCTTCATAGCTGTCGAATTGTGACATTACTTTCGCAGTTTTAAACCATTGCAATTAAATCGATTCTGCTTTTCTTAACTTTCTATTTACCATACGTCTTCCTGGTGTGAAAACCTTTCCTCACATTCTCATATTTTCTATGTCCAGTTCTCTGAACTAGGCTTAACCCTAATGTTCATACCTTCTATTGGTAAAATCTGTAACAATTTTTTTTTTTCTTCTAGCTTATCCTCTAACCTTGACTTACAAACGTTTAAGCTGCCTTAATTTTGGAATTAGTTTTTATTCCTTTAAATTTTTTCGTGAAATATTTTATTCAACAGACAATACGTTCACATTAAATAACATATTTGGTTGTAATTTATTGTTTTTTTGCCTGTCTTATTTGCAATGTTTATTATATTTGATA
This sequence comes from Armadillidium nasatum, assembly GCA_009176605.1. NCBI lineage: Eukaryota > Metazoa > Arthropoda > Malacostraca > Isopoda > Armadillidiidae > Armadillidium > Armadillidium nasatum. The sequence goes on from SEYY01019750.1 coordinate 3,168, forward strand.
AATTTAAGCTTCATATTCATTTTGAACTAAATAAATGAAATTAGGATGATGTTAGTATTGTCTTTTTTAAATATACCTCGTATTACTCTTATTTATTTTCAAAAAAGAAACTATGTTGGCAAAGGGTTGTACAGAAGAAGAAATAGCTGAAGTTATGAAAACAGAACGTCGTAAAGAAGAAAGGGTATTAAAGAGAACCACTAAATCTTTCTGCTATCAGTGTCGACAACCTGGTCATATGGTGTCCTTTTGTCCAGAAAATGAGAAAGAAGGAATATCAAATAACTATATTATATGTTTTAAAGTGAGTATTGTCCTTTCTCACCTTTTAATGCATGCATAAATTTGAGAGAAAAAAAAAAAACATTATGAATCTTTATTTACATGACTTTAATACCTTTTACTTGAAGAAATATATTATTATTTAAAAGAACATTCATTTTATTCAAATATTTAGAAAGATAAAGTTATCACATTGAAAGCCAGCCCTCCCCATTTCCTTTTTCTTTCTTCCATTGCCATTCCATTGGAGCTAGCCTCAATTTCGCATGACATGTGTTTTTGCTTTTAAATAACTTTTTTTTTCCAAACTTTGACCATATTTTCAAAGGAAAGCATCCAAGACAGATTAAAAAATAAATATAATAAAATCCAACAAGAAAAAAAAAATATTAAAAAAATGTCCGTGTGTGTATGTATGGTAACAGCTAGTCTATCTCAACGTAATAAAACAACGTTGCTTATTCAATAGAAAACTAGATGTCACGAGCTGGCTTGTCAAGTTGTCACGCGGAACTGTACGAAGGGAGAGTTGGCTGTAGTAACTTTTCATATAACACATAACGTATTTTAAACTACTGTATATTTTAATTTTTAAAATGCTGTTAATACATCAAGTAATTATTTAGAAAATTTTAATTTTTCAAGTGTGGCTCAGCAGAACATACAGCTAAAAATTGCAAGTCTCGGAGCAATTCTTCGTCGTCTTATCCTCTAGCAACGTGCTTTATTTGCAAAGAAGTTGGTCACATATCGAGAGAATGCCCAGATAATCCAAAAGGCCTTTATCCCAATGGTGGTTGTTGCAAACATTGTGGTTCAGTAGAGCATCTGAAAAGAGATTGCCCAGAACTTCAGGTAAGTTTCAGTATATAAATTATATTGAGTTTGAAAATGCTACCATTATTGATTGGCAAAGGTTTTAAAAGTAGTAGCAAATTTATGTGATGTATCCTTAAAATGTTTGCTGACGAAACTGGAACTTTTACCCTGTTAGAAATAACCATGATGAATTTGAAGTGACTTTACAATGTTTAGGAATTCATAAAATTTCCTTTTTTACAGAATTTAACAAAATACAAAATCTAGCATAAAAACCTAATAAGGTTTTTATGTTAGATTTTTGTATTTTGTTAAATTCTGTAAAATAAGGAAATTTTATGAATTCCTAGGTTCATTCATGCTTCATTTGACTTTACAATGTTTAGCTGTTCTTGGAACTGATATTAAATATTAGGGTAGAAACACACAAAAATTAAAAAAAACATTTGGGGCCCTTTTTACCATATACTCGTAAATGTATTATAAGTTTCAGTAACGCATTTTTACCAAGAAATGTACCAGATAACATTGAATCGTCCCTGTCAGTCATTAATAGAAGTAAATTACTTTGTATTTTAGTTATGATTATAATGGGCTCTCATTGCTTGTGTAATATGAGTCTGTTGGATGCAAGGATTTTATGAAAATATATGACACATTTTGTGTAATCACTATCAAATTTTTTTTTTTTTAATTTAATGTATTTCTATTCCTTCAAGTTCAATCTAATTTGTCTTCACTAGTTTCGCAACAGCTATTTTTTCATAGGATTTAATTAGTTTAATGAGACTAAAATATTCAATGAATTTATTGGCAAAGTTTCGGAGATAAGAATAGCATGTTTGAAAAATTCAGTTTTTATTTTTCATCATTTATGGTAACAAGCTTTTTTTTTTTCCAGAAACAAAAAGGTGAAGAAACGATTACCGTGTCTGTGTTTCGTAGAGGTGATCAGATTGAGGAAATGGAAGACGAATTTAAAAATCCATCTGCATCTCAATCTCAATTGAAAGCTCAAAAAGTAAAAATAATTAAATTTGATTAAGGTGCTTTATAAATTTAGAGAAATGAATAAAAATGTTTTTGGTCCTTAAAATTAAATATTTTTACAGAAGCCTTTCTTTTATTCTTATAAAATATTTATTAGTTTGTATTAAAGCTTGTTTTTTTTTTTGTTAACGGTTTTAAAACTACTAAAATTTAGTTGAACAAGTTTTTAAGTATTTTGTATTAGGATTTTACTTTAACACAGCTTACTAGAGTAGAGTCTGTTCAGTCATATTGCGTTTTAAATTTTGATATATTTTATTTTGGTATGTGTAGAATGGCATCACAGTTAATGTCATTGTGCATTTTACCAGTCTTTGTAGAGTGCCACCTCTCTAACTGAACCTTGTGCTCTGAGACCCAAATAACTAATAATTTTATTCGCTAACTTTTTTAATATATCTGGCATTTCATATTGTCCATTATATATATATATATATATATATATATATATATATATATATATATATATATATATATATATATATATATATATATATATATATATATATATATATATATATATATATATATATATATATATATATATATATATATATATATATATATATATATATATATATATATATATATATATATATATATATATATATATATATATATATATATATATATATATATATATATATATATATATATATATATATATATATATATATATATATATATATATATATATATATATATATATATATATATAGCATCACTCTCTCTCTACTATCGCTATTACAATGGACACTGCTCTTCTGAACTCTCTCGTCGCATACCTCCTCCATTAAGAAGGGCTCGTGCGACTCGTCTTTCTACACAGTCTCATCCTTTCTCTGTCCAACTCTCTGACCCCAGACTTAACCTCTATGCTCAATCTTACATGTACTCTACTGGTAAAGTCTGGAACACACTTCCTTCATCTATTTTCCCAACTACCTATGACTTAGGCACCTTTAAACGCCGTGTATGAGGTCATGTCGGCCTTTAATTTGACCATTTTTCCGACTTTCCTCCCAACTCTGGTGGAACAATGGTAGGCCTCTGGCCTTTGCCCACCGGAGGAGAAATAAAAAAAAAATATATATATATTTTTTTTTTTTTTTTTTTTTTTAATAATTTTCAAGAAGGATGGCCTTGGAGCAACTGACCTCTGATCTTTCTCGTATTTCAAATTGGGGCAGAGAAAACATGGTCGTTTTAAATACCTCAAAAAACTCAATTCCTCCATCATCCTATTCGACACAATCTTCCACACAACTATGACATCATCTTCGAAATCACTCGACTCAAACCTTCATCTGCTCTCAATATTCTCGGTGTTTCTTTTTCTCTTGATCTTTCTTGGAAAGGTCACATTACTTCTTTCTCTAAACAAGCTTCTAAGAGATCGGGTGTTCTGAGGCGTCTTCGTGTCTGCTCTCAATATTCTCGGTGTTTCTTTTTCTCTTGATCTTTCTTGGAAAGGTCACATTACTTCTTTCTCTAAACAAGCTTCTAAGAGATCGGGTGTTCTGAGGCGTCTTCGTGTTTTTTTTTTACACCACCCCAGTTGCTTGCTCTGTATAAGGGGTGTTGTTCGCCCCTGTATGGTGTACGCCTCGCACATCTGGGGTGGTTCCACACATACAGCTCTTCTTGAAAAGGTGGAGTCTAGAGCTTTTCGTCTTATCAACTGTTCCGTTCTTACTAACTCTCTTCAATCTCTTTCTTCCCGTCGAATTGTTGCGTCACTCTCTCTATACTATCGCTACTACAACGGACATTTCTCTTCTGAACTCTCCTGTCGCATACCTCCTTCATTGAGAAGGACTAGTGTGACGCGACTTTCTACACAGTCTCATCCTTTCTCTGTCCAACTCTCCCCCAGACTTAACCGCTATGCTCAATCTTACATATACTCCCTAACTCTGGTGGATATTAGTAGGCCTCCGGCCTTTGCCCACCAGAGGAGACAAAAAAATATATATATATATACCCCCGACCCGTGAGTGATATGATATTATCGACTTTTCCTGTCGACGATTAGGGTTATTCCCCATTTTTTCAAATTTCTAAAAAATTTAAGAAAAAGTGACATTGGCGGGGGTACGATTCTTGCGACGCTTACAAAAAAAGTAAAATTTACTTATGTAAAAAAATTTATTATAAGAATTTATTTTTTATTTCCCAATTTTTCTTACCTAAAATTCGACAAGGATTTTAAAAATATAATCCATTTTAATGTACGATTAATAGTTTTTGAGTTATGAACGGCCCCTAATATGCACTCTGGCCTTTTTTTTTTTTCTCCAAACAATTAGGCCGAAGAAGAATTCTGGCTCGAGGTCTTTACCCAAAAAAGTAATTTTATTTAGTGTCAATTTAATTGTCAAATAAAACAAATATTATTTAAATTATGATTTGTTTAAAGTTACACTGTTAAACACTTAAAATATACTTATTTAAACGACAAAAGGGAAGCTATTTCCAATGAATATACAGAATTTCTATAGAAATTATGATAGTGACATCTTCCTGTTATAACAAAGTTTGGTTATAACTAGAACGACAGTTTAGAAATGTGACGTCATCCACAAGTCATCTTCAAGTTCTGGATTTAGGTATGAGATTATATATTATTCTTATTCACCTCTTCCTTACTATTATTTCAATTGACTCTTCTACTCAAATATATACCTCTATAATGTTTTTAAATATAGTAAATTTGTATACTAAGGAACTTCAAGAAGCAACAATACTCGAAACAAATCATAGTAAGTCTCCCAAATTATTCAATAGTAACGCTAATTCTGACCTCTCTCTTTCAGGTCAAGATTTTTAAATAGAAATTTAGTATAATTCTGCTAACAAATTTTTATATTTAACAATTAATGTACTGAAATATTTTCTTATTTCACAATTAATTTATTTATTTATTTATTTATTTTTCGTTTGTTTGTTTAATGCAAAAACATTTTCAGCTCTTCAATTTACCTAATTTAATTTATTTTGTAATATTTCGGCTTTGTAGTCAATATTTTTTTTAAAAAATTCTAATTTGAATTTTTTTTTTTTTTTTAAAGCTCCGAAGTAGCTATAAAATTCATTAAAGTTCACTCGGACCATAGACTTTTACCATGACTTTTACTATGACTCCGACGGTGATGTAGCTTTGTGTAGCTAGTAGCTACCTGGTATGGTAGTTCATGCCAAAGCCCAAAGGTAGGAATGCCGATATTGAAAAAATATCGATAATTTTAAAAATCTCAAATTTTCTTCGATACTATCGGTTAAAAATATCAATATATTGGATAAAAAAATATATAGGAACATAGGACATAGGAACATAGGAAAATAGAGACAGTTAGAAGCCACAAGGGCCTATCGAGACTGTCCCAGTCCAAACAAATAATAACAATACTAATACATGCACGAAAGACTAGGTCTATCCCATCCCAGTTATCAGTTCATTCATGCATAGTCATGATAAAAGAAAAACTAAGCCCCATTACACATGCAATATTCAATGAACCATCACCCACTACAAAAACTGCCGTTAGGCTTAGTCATAGGTTGATCTGTTGATCCAAAAATTCATATATACCCGCCAATTTGGCTTAGTCAGATTATTCTATATAATACCCAAACCATCCATATATCTATCTAGCCCCTTTTTAAATTTGACAAGAGAATCACAGTCAACAACCTCCCGTGGCAAGTCATTCCAAAAATTAACAACTCTATTACTGAAAGAGTATTTTCTTAGATCGAGATGGCATGGCTTCTTTTTAATTTTCTTGTTATGTCCTCTAGTTACTCTTCCATGGTCCACTATGAAGTATTTTTCAATCTCTGTATTACTGTCAGATGCAAATATTTTGTAAACTTGTATCATATCCCCCTCTGAGAAATCTCCTTTCAACTGAGAACATTCCTAACTCCTTCAACCTCTCTTCATAGCTCTTATTTTCAAAGCCAGAAATCATCCTTGTTGCTCGACGTTGTACTCTCTCCAGCATATCTATGTCTTTTCTTAAATGAGGAACCCAAACTTGTGCACAATACTCTAATGCTGGCCTGACATAGCTATTATATAGTTTGCTTATAACCTCTTTGCTCTTGTAAACTACATTGCGGTTAATTTATACCTAACATCTTATTAGCTTTATTCCTTGCTTCCAAACATTGATCACCCACCTTCAGATTACTGCTAATTATCACACCTAAATCCTTTTCTTGGTCCACAGTCTCAAGCCACTCCCCATTCATTTCATAATTAAATCCTTCATTTGAGTAACCTACATGAAGAACTTTACATTTTTTACTATTAAAGTTCATTTGCCACCTCTCTGCCCAACCAAGAAGTCTATCTAGATCACCTTGAAGCTTTATGCATCCATCATTATTCCTTACTGAGGTAACCACTTTGGTATCATCTGCAAACTTAGAAACCTTGCATTTAAGACCTTTGTCTAAATCATTTATATATATATAAGGAACAAAAGTGGTCCCAGCACAGAACCTTGTGGTACCCCACTCTTCACCGTTTCCCATAATGACTTATTACCATTAAGTAATACACACTGCCTTCTGTTCTTTAACCACTCTTTAATCCAATTGTGTACCATTCCATCTATACCATACTGCGACAACTTTTGCATCAGCCTAACATGGGGTACCTTATCAAAAGCTTTGCTAAAGTCTAAATATATGACATCAACTGGATCACCCCTGTCTATACATTCAGTAATATATTCCATAAATTCTAGTAGATTTGTCTGACATGATCTACCCTTTCTAAAGCCATGCTGGGAGTTATATAGTATCTTGTTATCATCTAAATGCTTCTCTATATGACTTTTCAGTAACTTTTCCAAAATTTTCACAACCAGAGATGTTAAACTAACTGGCCTATAGTTCCCTAAATCTTCTTTACTACCTTTTTTAAATATGGGCACCACATATGCTGCTTTCCAGTCCTCAGGTACCTCTCCAAAAGCAATAGATCGCTTAAAAATCAAATACAGTGCCTTTGCAATACTGCTACTCCCCTCTTTTAGAATTCTACCATACACACCATCCGGACCCGCTGCCTTATTTGGGTCAATATGTTCTAGTAAGGATGCGATTTCATTTAACTCAATTTGAAATGTTGTACACCTATTCATTACATGCATACTAGAACTATTACTCTCTAAACTGCTATCCAACCTTTCCTCAGTAAACACTGATGCAAAATAAGCATTGAAAATATTAACCAATTCCTTATCTGAACTTACTAAATTCCCATCAATTTTAATTGGGCCAATTTTCTTATCCTTGCTTTTAAATTTATAAAAGCTAAAAAACTTTTTCAGGTCTTTATTACTATTTCTTGCCAAATTAATTTCTGCCATTCTCTTTGCTCTTCTTATTGACTGGTTAAGTTCATTCCTAATTCTCTTATAATGTTCCAAATCTTCTTCCCTACCTTTGAACATTTTAAAACATCTACGCTTTTCACTGATTTTCTCTTTTATCTCTCTACTCCACCAATTAGGTTTTCTATTTGCCACCCTAATGGGTTTATCTTTAAAACACACAGACTGTAATGTTAGCCAATATTTGCTTGAAGTATTCCCACATGATGAAACAATTTTGACCATTAAACTCCTTATCCCAGTCAATTTCATTGAGCATTGCTCGGAATTTGCTAAAATCTCCATTTCTAAAATCTAATATCTTTTCCCTATTGACTTGCAATTTGGGCCCAGACCTCACATTCCAGTTAAATCTAATAATATAATGATCACTAGCTCCTAAAGTCTCCCCTACTTCGACATCATTTACCATCATTTCATCATTTGTTAATATTAAATCTAACAATGCTGCATGCCTTGTTGGTTCTTGGACCATCTGACTCAAAAAGTTGTATAGAATACAATTTACAAATACTGAACTTCTATTAACCATACTACTCAAAGAATTCCACTCAATGTCTGGAAAATTTTGTTTTATAAATGAGCAGAAAACTACTTAAAATTTTTAGGAGTAAAAAAAAAATATCGTTGATTCGATACTGACATATGGATACTGAGCATAAACAAGTCTATGATACCATACCTATGTATGATACTGAGGATAAAATATCGATATATGTTATGAAAATGTCATCGATATTTTTTAGATACTATCGTTAAAAAATATTTATATCGATATATATCGGAACTTTTTCGGCATCCCTAAGGACAACACAATTTTGAAGTTGTAACACGGGAATATCTTTCCCTAAATTGTAACATGCTTGAAAAGGTACCTATATTCCACCTCCCAAATCAGCAGAATATAATTACTGACTTAGACTGACCAAGACTTTTTGATGACTTCATTATAGTGTCTCCCCATGTAAGTTTTACTTAGAAAGGATGACACCACTCCAAGGTCAAGACTCCCATTGTTGAGAGTAAGAGACCTTTACCTCAATGTATAGGGTAAAATGTATTTCAAAATCGGCATAGTTGTAAGTCTCTGTTAATTAAATTTTTCACTTTTTTTTTTTTTTTTTTTTTTTTTTTTTTTTTTTTTTTTTTTTTTAAATTAACAACAGCATTTTCTGGGTTTCACTTTACCTCAAAAAAATTTTCTGATGATTTCATCTTTGTATTTTCGATGTATTGGGGGGAAAAATGCTCAGCATGTTTTAAATTTTAGTAATTAGTGTAATCTATTAAAGGTTGTAAATTATTTTGACTAAGCAGAAAACTGGTTATGAAAATTCTGAGAACTTATCACTGTATATATATATATATATATATATATATATATATATATATATATATATATATATATATATATATATATATATATATATATATATATATATATATTATTGTCATTTTTCCGAAAGTCGTATATTTAAATTAGAATGGTAGTTGTAGCTTATGCAGACTCTGAATTAATAGAGAAGGTGAAAGCATTAGTAGAAGAAGGATTATTCTATGTTGGACTAGTAATTGGAGTCGTAAGTATAAATTTTTCAAATATATATATATATATATATATATATATATATATATATATATATATATATATATATATATATATATATATATATATATATATATATATATATATATATATATATATATATATATATATATATATAAACAGGGTAAAACTAACCAGTTTCAAAATTTTGACTTTCAGAAAGTACAAAAAATTGGGATTACAAGACATAACTATGTATCATTTTTTTGACAAATATGAAACTTTCTAAATATTTTAGTATAAAAATGTATATGGAAATAAGAAAATTAATATTTTTAAAATTGCCAGTGATGAAAAAATGAAACCTTTAAAACAACCACTTGCATGGAGTAAAACTAATTAATTAATAATATTTACAAATTTCTATTTCATAGTGCTTTTTATTAATATAAATGGATAAGAATAGTATTATAGATTATCTAGAAATAATTTGAAGAAAAAAAATGTGTTTGGACTCATGTATGGTAGCAAAATTTATGCAAATTTTATGCAAATTTTTTAGTATATTCCTTTTTTCAGGATGACTTTATAATTGATCTGTAGATAGTTAAAATATTGATATTCATTAAAAGTTATATTACCTTGAATATCCCCGTCATAATAAAAAAAACCTCAAATTTTTTCCTAAAAAATATTTTTGAACATTTTTTAGAACAATTTTTTGTATTCCCAACGATTTTGATGCTGTGCACAGGAAAATTTTAAAAAAATTTCCATGCACAACACCAAAATGGTTTTTAAACAAAAAAAAATTTTTCTAGATAAAAAATATTAACTTGCCCAAACTCACAACCTCTGAAAATTTTCTTATTTTTTTTTTATATACATCCCAACTATTTTTTGCTTTACATGGGAAAAATTTCAAATTATTGTTTTTTCCAATACACAGCAGCAAAATGGTTGAGTATACAAAAGAATCTTTCTAAATGTAAAATGCGTATCTCACTCAACTGTATAAGCTCTGTAAAAAAAATTTCTATGCTCAATCAGTTTGGTGCTGTGCATGGGAAAAATTTCTATACTCAGTCATTTTTGTGCTGTGCATGGGAAAAAATAAAATGGTTGGGTATTAAAAAAAAAAAAAGCTTGCAGAGGTTGAATAGTTAGGGAAGATTCACATTTTTTATTTAAAAAAAAATTTTTGAATACCTATTTTGTTGCTGCTGTACACCGTAAAATTTTCCCATGCACAGGACCATTATGATATAGTACACAAAAATTACACCAAATAAAAAAATTTGTATTTTTGCCATCTGTACAACCTCTGAAAAATTCATGTAGATCGGTAAAAAAATAAAGTTATCAAATTTTTTGTGGTTAGTTTTACCCCCCCCTTTACAACAACATTAATATTTTCTAAGCAGTAACGAACATTTTTATTATTTTAAATGCGAACTCCTCACTTTTGTATTTTCAAATCCTGTAAGTTTGATAGTTACATAGTCAATATATATTTTAAGGGACAGACTTTAGAAAATATTTCAAACTTTGTCAAAAATATCTATCCAAAAAGGGGGAAATTTTTTTGTTATTGTTGTCATTTATTAAACTACTTTTATGCAGAACATTGAAGTATGAAGACTATTCTACCAAAAAAATCTGAAACCGAGAATATTAATAGTTTCTTTTATTTAAAAAAAAAAATTTGAATAAAATTTACTTTTAAGAGTGGTTAGTTTTACCCCATTTTACAGTATATATATATATATATATATATATATATATATATATATATATATATATATATATATATATATATATATATATATATATATATATATATATATATATATATATATATATATATATATATATATATATATATATAGCATAAGAGGGCTTGACTAGAAATGCAGTATAGATTGTTATATACCCATACTTTTTTTTTTTTTTCAGAAAAATGAAGACTCGTACTATATTACTCATTTAGCACCACTAAATGAAGATGATGAAACCCCTCAAGAAGATGATGGAAATACAAGAACTTCGTCAATTTCATCAATACCTGATGTTGAACTTACTGTTCATGCAAGTCAGGTAAGGTTTATTTGTAATGAAAGGTTAATTTTTATAAAAATTATCCTATCTGCTCCCTTTATACAAAACATGTATTTATTCAAACCTGAAGTTTACTATATTAGATCATTTAACATTGTAGGATTAAAGCTGCTATTCATGGAGCTATCATAAGCCATAAGCATACTATCTTATGTATTATGTAATTTATTTGAAAAATAACACAAGAAATATGATCATTAAAACAGGAAATGAAAATATGAGGAGGTATAATACTACCTTCAAATGAAATTTATATTACCATGTATCATATTTTTATTACTTTGCCCAATTTTCAGCCAAAGGCAGTTGTTGTGCATATGTGCGCAACAATGTCGTTTGTTCTTGTGTCTCTTATTTAGAGTCTTCCAATTTTCCATCTTATGGCCCAGGCTCTCTTGCCATTCTATGACTAAATACATTTATCTCTTAATTCTACTGACTATTTAAACTTTCCTTTCTCTGAAATCATCATATTAAGTGATTTCAATGTTCACCACCGCCGATGGCTTTCTTCTAGTTCTCATGATACAGCTGGTAAACGTGCCTTCCATTTCGCTATCCAAAACGACCTTGAGCAGTTGGTGCAGCTCCCTATTCGTTTTCCTGATTGTCTTGGAGATGAACCCAACATTCATGACCTTTTTCTAACTTCTAATCCTTCTCCTTATACTATTAAACTCTTTCCTCTGGGTTCCTCCGATCACCTTCTTATCTCTGTATTCTCTTATATCTCTTCAAGTCTTCCACAGGAAAAACTCCCTTCTATTAAAAGGAAACGTCTGTGGCATTTCGGTGCCGCACGCTGATCGGACTTGCGGTCGTACTTCTTTGATTTCCCGTGGAATGATTATTTCTTCTACACGGAGTAGGCTCTCCTTTGCACACATAAAACTGTAGAAATGTGCAGAACGCATTACTGAGTTGATTCTCCCTGGCATGGAGGCGTACATTCCATTTCCTTTCCTTTCTAATAAACTTAACAAACCTTGGTTTGCTTGATCTCGTGCTATCCAATGTAGGGATACTGCCTCCAGGGATTTTCATCATCTTCAAACTCAAGAAACTCATGCAACTTACATTTCATCCCTGAATCGTGCATAATACATCCTTTATGACAGTAAAAACTCTTTTCTCTGCAGAAAATGCAATAATGTTTCTTGTTCCTCTTCTTCGTTTTCTTTCTGGCATTTTGCAAAAATGTCAACTCTAACTTTGCTTTTCCCTCATTCCCTCCTTTAGTATCTTCCGATGGCACAACTGCTGTTTTACCTTCTTCTAAAGCTGAACTCTTTGCTCAAAACTTTTGCCTCTAATTCAACCTTAGAAGATTCCGGAGCTATACCTCCTCCAACTTATTTATGCCTAAAATTATTATTTCTTCTAAAGATGTCACTTCTGCTCTCTCTGAGCTTAATACTAAAAAGGCTTACGGTCTCGATGGTATTCCTCCTGTTGTTCTCAAAACTTGTGCTTCCGAGCTTGCACCCTGTCTTGGTAAACTATCTCTTCTTTGTCTTTCTTCTTTTACCTTCCCTTCTTTCTGGAAATGTGCTCTCATTCAGCCTGTGATGAAGAAAGGGGACCCCTTTCAACCCTCTAACTAGCATCCAATTTCTCTGACCTTTCTTTTCTCTAAAGTTTTGGAAACTATCCTTAACAGAAAAATTTGGAAACCTCTCAATTCTTTTAATCTTACCTCTGATTGCCAGTATGGTTTTTTTAAGAAACGTACTACTGGTGATCTTCTTTCCTTTCTTTCTGACTCTTGGTCCTCCGCTCTTCGGCATTTCAGTGAATCCTTTGCTGTCTCACTGGACATATCGAAAGCCTTCGATAGAGTCTGCCAAAAAGCTTTGTTTTGTTTTCTAAACTTCCCTCTTTCAGTATCTATCCTTCTCTCCAGTTTCCTTTCTCTCTGTGATCTTCTCTCTAATTTCCTTTCTGGTTGTTCTATAGCAGCTGTTGTAGATGGCCACCGTTCACCCTTTAAATCTATTAATAGTGGTGTTCCTCAGGGTTCTGTCCTATCCCTAACACTTTTTCTGTTTTCATTAATGACTTTTTCTCTATTACCTCATCTATCTTCTATGCTGATGACTCCACCCTTCATTACTCCTTCCAGTTTGAAAGACATCCTTCCCAGCAGCAGTTGATAGACTCGAGAATGGTAGCCTTGGAGCAACTAACCTCTTATATTTCTCGTATTTCAAATTGCGTCAGACCAAGCATAGTTGTTTTCAATGCCTAAAAAACTCAGTTCCTTCATCTCTCTACTCGACACAGTCTTCCACACAACTATATCTACCTCGAAAACACACAACTCAAACCTTCATCTGTTCTTAATATCCTCAATGTTACTTTTTCTTGTGATCTTTCTTGGAAAGCTTCTAAGAGGTTGGGTGTTCTGAGGCGTCTTCAGAATTACTTCACGCCACCCCAGCTGCTTGCTCTCTATAGGGATGTAGTTCGCCCCTGTATGGAGTATGCTTCACACATCTGGGGTGGTTCCACTCGTACAGCCCTCCTTGAGAAGGTGGAGTCTAGAGCTTTTGTCTCATCAAATCTCCTGCTTACTTACTTTCAACAACCTCTTTCTGCCCATCGAATTGTGTTTCACTCTCTCTTTGCTATCTCAATTACAAAAGACACTGCTCTTCTGAGCTGTCTCATCGCATACCTCCTCCATTGAAAATAACTTGTCCGACATGCCTTTCTACACAATCTCACCATTTCTCTGTCCAGCTCTCAGATCCCAGACTTAACCACTATGCTCAATCTTACATATACTTTACTGGTAAAATATGGAACGCACTCCCTTTATCTGTTTTCCCAACTTCCTTTGAGTTGCATACTTTCAAACGCCGTGTATCTGGACATGTCGGCCTCCATCAACCAAGATGGATTTTTTTCCAACTCCAGTGGAATTTGCTCATATATATATATATATATATATATATATATATATATATATATATATATATATATATATATATATATATATATATATATATATATATATATTATATATATATATATATATATATATATATATATATATATATATATATATATATATATATATATATATATATATATATTAAACAGCTAGGCAGTATTTAAATGCATATCTATTTTAAATTAGTTTTGAATATAGAACTGTTTTCATAAATATATCAATTTTAATATAGTTTGGTTTAGCATTTATAGAATTTAATCAGAATTTAATCCTCAAAATTTCGAATAATTATCATTTTTTTCCATAACACCCTACCCGATCTCCCAACTTATTCATACCATTTTCTCATAGAAATATCTTCTTAACCAACACTAACTAATCTTCACTCCTTCTGTATTTTAAATTGACTCAATTTGTCATTGTTCTCGGGGCACTTCTAACTTGTCACTGTTTTAACTAAGAACTCAAAATAACATAGGAGTATAATACATGGTAAAATTGCGAAAACTATGTAATAAGCGATGAAATGAACACTCACAAGACACCCTTTTAACTCTCCATTATTTGGGCAGTAGAATTTATATATATATATATATATATATATATATATATATATATATATATATATATATATATATATATATATATATATATATATATATATATATATATATATATATATATATATATATGAGGGGAAGTCAAAAAGTCTTCAAACAAGCATAATAAAATTTGTATTACATTTGTCTGTAAGCTTTTTGACTTACCCTCATATATATATATATAATATATATATATATATATATATATATATATATATATATATATATATATATATATATATATATATATATATATATATATATATATATATATATATATATATATATATATATATATATATATATATATATATATATATATATATATATATATATATATATATATATATATATATATATATATATATAGTAATTATATAATATTATTACAGGAAATAAAAACAAAAATTAAAATTGGAGCAAGGCTTTCGAAGGAAGATAGCCACCCTTCCTCTTTCAGGCTCTAGTTTATTACTAATAAAAACTAGAGCCTGAAAGAGGAAGGGTGGCTATCCCTTCGAAAGCCTTGCTCCAATTTTAATTTTTGTTTTTATTTCCTGTGGGTGTTTTACTGTCTAAAATTTTACACGGTTATAGTGTTTATATATATATATATAATATATATATATATATATATATATATATATATATATATATATATATATATATATATATATATATATATTATTTAATGCTACCAGGAGGGCTTGATATTTGTGGGTTGTATATTATTGGACCTTTGTCAGATCTTAACAATTTTGCAAATCAAGGAAAACTAAAAGGAATCCTCTCAAGCATTCATAAAATATCTTCAGCACAATATTTTGGAACAAAGGAATCATCTTCAGAGAAGCTGATTCTGTTTGGTTGTACAAAGTCTTTAAAGTAAGCCATTGATTTAAAAAAGAGAATGTAAATTGTATTTATTAGTCATGGAACTAAGTAAATCCTACATCATTAGAGTCACTACCTTAACATTGTAACCTTCTAAAATTAAAAATATTAGGCAGCTGCAATGGTGAATACATATTCAAAACTATGTAGTATATTTAGCGTAAGTGCATTATCCAAGACATTATTGTTATGTGCTATGGTTGTCAACATCTATCCATGCCTACTGTAATTTTCAAATAATTATTCTGCAAAGCTAACTCACTCACTCACTCAAAAATATATTCACTCACTCACATTTGTAAGTCAATAATAATAATAATAATAATAATAATAATGTTTTTGCTTCCACAGATTTAAATATTACTTTTTTTTTATGCTGATTTTATTTTCAAAAACTGTTATTGAATTTGTAGATGATGATGATGATAACAATTTTTGAGTGTGCACAAATATTATGTAAAATATGTAAATATTTATTCGCTTTCAGAGTAGGCATAAAATCAGTAAATTTGGGAGAAAGTGGTTCTACATTTGCCTCTGGCGATCTTAAAACGCAGGAAAACAATTGGTTGCAAATAAATTATAATTATTCTCTATCATGTCCAATGTATTTTTCTTCAGAGAAGAATTTGCAATCTTTGAGGAAAAGTGTTATGGTGAGTTTCCTTTTTCAAACCTTCCAAAATGGGTTATTTCTTTTAGTCATTTTGCTATTACCAGACATATATTGATTTCAATTAATACTTAGTACTTTAATTTCTATAATTGTTTAAGATAAGTGTGTAGAGAATATCAAATAATTAATTTTATAATGGTTTATTGTATAAAGAATCTGAGCTTATATGCAATAAATTGAGGAGCAACAAAATTTTACAGCTTATTTCTTTTGTATTATTTAAAGAAATCAAACTTGCATTGAAAAATAATTTAAAAATGCAAACATTTAATTCTGCCCAATAGGGTTTGCATATGATGTTTTTTAATTCAATCAGATCAAATAAAGATCTTGGGTTACTAAGAGTTCGGAATCTATTGCATGTAAATTTTTTTTCTCATGAATAGCTGCTGTTTTGTATTACAATAAATATATCTGTAGCTAGCACCCCCTACAGTTATTCGACATATTGCGCTGAGCTTAATAGTTATATATATATATATATATATATATATATATATATATATATATATATATATATATATATATATATATATATATATATATAATATATATATATATATATATATATATATATATATATATATATATATAAATTCGCAGACCTATCTTCAATCTTGGGCACAGTCGCTAAAAAATACTATTATTTTAATTGATGGGAAGTGTTATGAAGAGAGTGATATTTGTTGGTCGCCTGAAACCAATTCTTCTAAAACATCAAAACGCAAAAAAGGATCAAGTGAAATTTCAGTGTTGAAGGTAAATATTGCTATTAAAACAAATAGTTATTTGTACCTCTTCAGACCTTGTGAGAAGTGGCAGATATTTGCATATATTTTTAATTTTAAATTTTTTTTTTTTTTTTAAAGGTTTTATTTTGACTATCTGCATATCCTTAAAAATTGATTTTATTCGAGTACTTGTTGAGTTAACATTTAGATTTTTCAGAAATTTAAGTGTTTAGTTACGATTAAAAACTCTCATACACTTTTATAAGGTTTAAATTGACATAAACAACTTTTCTTATGTTATTAGCATATTTTTGGGTAATCAATTTAATTAATTAAAGAAATAATTAAAGAAATGCAATAGTAGAACTGAACTGCAAAACATTTGCATGTTTGAAGGAGATTAAGAATTTACTTTCCAAAGGCAATAATAATGACTCAAGACTTCCATCTAAGCAAATGACTTTCAGTATGGTTTGAAGTTTTAGATTTTAAAATGATGTAGTTCTCCAGTTTATTTATAAAAACTTTTAGACAACATGAAAAAAACAAAATTCTGTTTGCTCTGTAAGTGAAATTATAAGACCAAATCTTAAAATTTGTTGAAAGTCATAAAATTGACAATTTAAAAAAAATAAAATAATAAATAAATGTAGTGTTATAAAGAAATCGGGAGTGATTTTAGACTTTATTCAACTGACAAATTAGTTATACAAATAAGTAATAATAAATAATAATAATAAAGGTAAATAAATTTATACAAAAATACGATACCAAACTAAACACTGAGATTATTGTCTTCATAAGCATTTGAAGTCAAGTACAATACTGAAATTTGTTATGAAAAAACAACTGCATATATATATACTCCAAAATTTAGTTGAATGGTAACATAAATATTAGTATTATAATGTGGTTGGTTGTTTTAAGTTTATTTGTAACAACAAAAATACTAAGAAGAAATACTAGACAAGATATATAGCATACTAGACTAAATATATAACAATAAATAAATAAACGAAAATATAAGATCTCTAATAATCCTGTGTATATCAGAAATATTTTAATGTTCATAAACTCAGTCAATTAGTAAATTCCACATCTGGTGCTCCTCTATGTTATATAATAATAATAATAATAATAATAATATTTTCAGGTTGTTGATGCAGAAATTCTAGAGAACCTAAATAATAATGAATCGAAAGGAGTATCAGAGATCCAAGATTGTTATGGATCAGTTTTGTTTTCTGGACATGTTGCTGGAAGAGGATATGTTATTGATAAAGTAATATATATATATATATATATATATATATATATATATATATATATATATATATATATATATATATATATATATATATATATATATATATATATATATATATATATATATATATATATATATATATATATATATATTTATTATAAAAAGAATAGCTAAGAATGAATGCAGCATAATCAGTTAAATTATATTGAATTAAAAAATATTAAATCAAAATTACTAATTACACGAGCTCTAATATTGATTAACTTTTCGGCTTCTTTTTATTATTAAATTTATTGCCCTCTCTTACTTGTTCCAGTTTAATTATAGAAGGATCTTTCATTTCATTTTTTTTTTTAAACAATTACTCCATGATGTATCTTAGTCATCAGAACGCCCATTGCTTGCCTTCATACTGTTTATCATAGATATTTTTTTTGCCTGCTTTCTTCATTTACGAGTCTGTGGATGCGTCCCTATTCACATACTTGTTTCTCTCTTCTCCTACAACCAACTATTCCAATTATTTACTACCTTGTGTTTACTGTGTTTTAACGTCATTTAAAGTTCATATACTTGCTGGTGTTGCATCGTATGGTTATTGTGTCACCTTTATTATTTCTAGTCAGTCTTTATTGTCTATTTTTATTTTTGTTTTTATTCTAGATGTTTCAGTTTATTTAATGTTTGTATTGTTTCCTTTACAGTTATCTTGATAATGGTTTCAGGAAATAAATTTAATAATAAAAAGAAGCTTAAACGTTGATTAATATTAGAGCTCGTGTAATTAGTAATTTTGATTTAATGCTTTTTTAATTCAGTATAATTTAACAACTGATTATACTGCATTCATTCTTAGCTATTCTTTTTATAATAAAAATAAAGCTCAGAAGGGGCAATACCATTTATATATATATATATATATATATATATATATATATATATATATATATATATATATATATATATATATATATATATATATATATATATATATATATATATATATATATATATATATATATATATATATATATATATATATTATATATATATATATATATATATATATATACCTGAAGACCTAAATAAAATTACTTATATATTTAGGTATAAAAGCTCATGAAAAGTAAAAATTTGAAATCATATTTATTAATATTATTAACATTAAACCTGTTCCAACACTTAATGTTTTTTTTTTTTGTTTTTTTTAAGGCACCTGCATCAGCTTACTTCGATGCTGTTAGAAATGATTTAATTAGAACAATGTATTCAAGATGGGAAATGCATTGTGACTCCCTAATTGAAGAACCTCATGGGTCATCGACTGAGCCAGTCCTTCATGAGCCTCCACGTCGCCTCTTTCTCAAAGGTAATTTATCTTTGTGTATACGGATGATCTGATACAGAGTGAATCGATGTTAATTTGATGGCTGACTGTTCTTTTGCAGCTTAAACCTCACATTTGTAAACGGTATCTAACGCGTTTCGTGCCTACTTTAAATACATGGGGTCTCAAATGTCACTATTTCGTGAAAGAATTTTATGATAGAGATATATTATGTTTACACTCTTTACATTTCGTACACTACATTTATATAAAACGGCTGGCTAAGTTTCCTTATTTATATATATATATATATATATATATATATATATATATATATATATATATATATATATATATATATATATATATATATATATATATATATATATATATATATATATATATATATATATATATATATTTTTTTATACTAAGGGACACAGGTACTAACACCATGACCCATAGTGAATAACTTTGCTTGTCTTCCATTTATAGATGTTCGACTTACATCTATTGCAGTTTTCTTTGCAATATTTATTTAAATAAATTACCAAAGATAGGAGGACGGAAGTTGTTTATATTGTAATGTTGTTCAGAAGGGAATTATTCGCTTATAAGCGCCCTGCTACCGAGATGGGTTTAGTGGTTAAGGCGATTCACTCTGTTCTCGTACGTAGGGGCGTCAGTTCCAACCCCAGAGTAAACGTTTTTTTGTCTTTCATGTATAAATCTTTCATTATATATAATATATATATATATATATATATATTTATATATATATATATATATATATATATATATATATATATATATATATATATATATATATATATATATATATATATATATATATATATATATATATATATATATATATATACTCAGAGGGTCTCTAGTGTACCCTTGACTCACATTGGGGAGTCTGCTCCCACAACCTTCCCTTTTCTTCACATGTATCCTACAAATTTACAAGTGTTTACATGTACATTACCTTTTAAATAAATAAAAGCTTGGAGGGGCGGCTTCCAAATATAGCCCCTCATCCACCCTTTTTCCCATCACCACTCTGGAGTTGGTGGCCTCCTGTGATGGGGTTGGTGCTATCAAGACCCTGAAGCTGTCTTGCCCTGGTGCACGGTCTTCTTTTTTTATTAACTTCTGCAACATTCGCAGTCTCTCTTCTAATTTCAATTTTGTCAAACACAACCTCTACTCTAGACCTCATCTCTTGTTCCTAACTGAAACCCAGATGTCTGAGTGCTCTGGCAGCAAACCCTACTCTGTTTCCTCTACTGTCTATCCTCAATGTTTTGTCAAAGGAGGATATTGTCTGTTCTCTTGTCTCGAATTTGGAGTTTTCCGAATTCTCTACTCTATGACTTAAACTTTTCTGCAATTCTATAATTAAATTCATTTGTTCTGTTTATTTATCTCCTAACTCTACAAACTATAAAAAATTCTTTGACTATCGTAACTCCAAAATAGAACAAATTCTTTCTTCTCCTTTCTGTGAAAACATAATTTTATTTGATTTCAATGTTCACCACCGCCAAATGGCTTTCACCTAGCTCTCATGATCCATCTGGTGAACTCGCTTGCCACTTTTCTATCCAGAACAGCCTTGAGAAATTGGTAAATCTTCCTACCCGTATCGCCTTGGTGATGAGCCCAACATACTTGATCTTTTCCTAACTTCTTTTCCTTCCCCTTATTCTGTTAAACTCTTTCCTCCTCTGGGTTCATCCGATCACCTTATCTATGTATCTTGTTCTGTCTCCTAGTCTTTCACAAGAACGTTCCCCGCCTTCTGCGAGCAGACGTTTCTGGCATTTCGGTGCCACTAACTGGTCTGACTTTCAGTTGTACTTTTCTGATTTCCCATGGAGTGATTACTATTTCCGTGGGAGAGGTCCCTCGGAATATGCAGAGTGCATAAATGGCATGGAAGCGTACATTCCATATTCTTTCCCTTCTACTAAACCTAACAAACCTTGGTTTAACTCTGCTTGTTCTCGAGCTATCTGCCGCAGGGACGCTGCTTTCAGGGATTACCGTCGTCTTCAAACTCAAGAAACTTATGCAACTTCTATTTCATCCCGGAAGCTTGCAAAATCTATTCTCCGAAACCATAAAAACTCATTTCTACGTGGAAAATGCAATAATCTTTCTGGTTCTTCTTCACGCCCTTTCTGGAATTTGGCAGAAAATGTCAACTCTAACTTTGCTTCTTCCTCTTTTCCACCTTTAGTATCTTCCGACGGTACAATTGCCGTTTTAACTTCCTCTAAAGCTGAACTCTTCGCTCAAACTTTTGCCTAAATTCAACATTAGACGATTCCGGAGCTGTTCCAACTCATTTATGCCTAAAATTGTAATTTCTTCTAAGGAAATTATTTGAGCTCTCTCTCTGCTTAACACTAAGAAGGCGTACGGCCCTGACGGTATTCCTCTTGTGGTTCTCAAGACTGTGCTTCTGAGCTTGCACCCTGCCTTGGTAAACTATTTCGTCTTTGTCTTTCTACTTCAACCTTCCCTTCTTGTTGGAAACGTGCGCTCTTTCAACTTGGGCCGAAGAAGGGTGACCCCCTTTCAACCCTCTAACTATCTTCCCATTTTTTAACCTCCATTCTTTCTAAAGTTTTCGAATCTATCCTTAACAGGAAGATTTGGAAACATCTCAATTCTTCTAATCTTATCTCTGATCGCCAGTATGGCTTTCGTAAGAAACGCTCTACTAGTGATCTTCTTTCCTTTCTCTCTGATTCTTGGTCTTCCGTTCTTCGGTATTTCGGTGAATCCTTTGCTGTCGCGCTGGACATATCGAAAGCTTTCGGTAGAGTCTTGCACAAAGCTTTGATTTCCAAACTTCTCTCTTTCGGTATCTATCCTTCTCCCTGGTTTCCTTTCTGGTCGTTCTATAGCAACTGTTGTATACGACCACCTTTCATCCTTTAAATCTATTAATAATGGTGTTCCTCAATGATCTGTCCTATCATAGTTGTGTGGATATCTTTCTTCGAAAACACACAACTTAAACCTTCATCTCTCCTTAATATTCTCGGTGTTTCTTTTCTCGTGATCTTTCTTGTAAATAACACAGTGCATCTTTCTCTAAACAAGCTTCTGGGGCACCCTCAGAATTTCTTCACTCCACTCCAGTTGCTTGCTCTTTGTAGGGGTGTTGTTCGCTCCTGTATAAAGTATGCATCACATATCTGTGATGGTTCCACTCATACAGCTCTCCTTGAAAAGGTGGAGGCTAGGGCTTTTCGTCTTATCAACTCTTCTGCTCTCAGTAATTCTCTTCGGCCTCTTTGTGCCCGTTGAAATGTTGGGTCAACCTCTCTATACTATCGCTATTACAATAGACACTGCTCTTCTGAACTCTCCGCTACATACCTCCTCCATTGAGAAAGGGCACGTGCGACACGCCTTTCTACACACACGCATCCTTTCTTTGTCCAACTCTCCGACCCAGTCTTAACCGCTATGCTCAATCTTGCATATTACTCTACTGGTAAAGTCTGGAACACATTCCCCTCTTCTATTTTCTCAGTTTCCTATGACTTACCTTTAAAAGACGGGTATCGGGACATGTCGGCCTTTTAAATTGGTATGATTTCAGACTTGATCCCTAACTCTGGTGGTAATTTAGTAAGCCTCCGGTATTCACCCACCAAAGGTAATATATATATATATATATATATATATATATATATATATATATATATATATAATATATATATATATATATATATATATATATATATATATATATATATATATATATATATATATATATATATATATATATATATATATATATATATATATATATATATATATATTATTTAAGGAAAAACTTCTATCATCAGCCTTTGTGATTATCTTTTTCCTGGAGATTCCATTAAGGATGCTTGCCAGTCAGCCAAAGAACTTTTTGATATTGACATAGAGGAAGAAAATATTGAAGATAATCTTGAAAATTGGGCAGGTGAGAGATTAGAAATCGCAGTATAATTATATCTAATCCTCTGATATTTTATAATTGTGTTATGTAGCGATTTAATTCAGAATTAGATTTATAAAAAGTTTATATATATATATATATATATATATATATATATATATATATATATATATATATATATATATATATATATATATATATATATATATATATATATATATATATATATATATATATATATATATATATATATATAGGTTGTTAAGTTTATATTTTGTATTACACTAATAGTTTCAGTTTATTCTTGAGTTTAAACATTGGTACATGACACATTCTCAGTTCAAAAAAAAAAAAAAAAACTTGTTACATAATTGTTTATTGCACTCATTACTTGTATTATTTTTATTATTAGTGATAACTGCCTTAGTTGCATAATAAGTACTGTAACTCGTTTGATTTTCTTCTAAAATTGTAACATCCTTGTTTTGTCATTTATATTATTATTATTTTTTTTTTTTTTTTTTTTTTGTACTTTATGCAGATCTAAATGAGTTTAGAAAGCCCGAAACAGTTTCTACATTCAGAGATGAGGAGGTCTTCGAGGACAATATAAGCGTGGTAAAGCGTTCAAATGCATTCCAGTTTTTCTTTGGAGGAATAGCCGCTCTTTTAGGCTATGCTTATTGCGTATTATAGTTTGCAGTCAAAACGGTAACCTACTTATACACAGTCAATGTGGAACCGAATTATTATTATTTATTGACTATTCTTTCTTTACTTTTAATATGATTAATTATTTTATTTTGATATGTTCTTAAATATCGTTTACAGTAATACTAAAGAAAAATATAAAGTATGATTTACTCTATAGTTTATAGACATTTTTTTTTTTTTCATTAATTGAAAGTTATCATTGATAATAATAATAATAATATTATTAATATTTATTAATATTATATTATATATTATATATATATATATATATATATATATATATATATATATATATATATATATATATATATATATATATATATATATATATATATATATATATATATATATATATATATATATATATATATATATATATATTATATAGTGAAATTTATTTATTTTTGTAGACATTTATATAAGCATTCAAAGTTTGTCGTTATTTTCCTTAATTTAAATTTTTTTAAAAATAAAGTTACTACATTTTTAATTATTTTAAGTTTTCCTAAAGTTAAAGGGTAAGAGATTTTTGTTTTTTTTTTTTCGTTCGTTCCAGATTTACATGGAGTCATTCTCAAATTTTTGTTAATGTATTTTCATATAATTATTCTATAATCTAATTTAATTTGATGTTTTTTCTTCCGAATATTGTTAATAGAACAAATTTAATAAATTGATACGGCCACTGAAGCATCTTAGTTGCCTGTAAGTAATAGAAAACTTAGTCTTACTCTCGTCATTTTTTTTTTTTTTTTTTTGTTTCTTCTCACACCACATATCGTTCTCAATCCCTTGCATCTTAAATATTCAAACTATTTCTCGCCTAAGCATTTTACATCCAAGTTTCACATCCATACATTACAGGCGGCAGACACATACATACAAACATTTTTAGCTTTATTTCCTTGATAATATTTCCTTTCTTCCATACTTCCTTTAGGCCCCCCATCACTTTCATTCCATCTACCACTCTATTCTTTATTTCCTTTCCAGTCTCCCCTTTACCTTCCACCAACATTCCCAGATATTTAAATTTCCCCCCCCCCGCACACTTCAACATCTCCCATTCCTCCCCTCACCGCATCATCCCCACTCCCAATCCTCATAACTTGGGTTGGAACGATACCAAGACTTTCAACTTGACTGATGCTTAAAAATACACAGATATCTATACCAATTCTGAACTTTAACTATATATATATATATATATATATAATATATATATATATATATATATATATATATATATATATATATATATATATATATATATATATATATATATATATATATATATATATATATATATATATATATATATATATATATATATATATATATATTATATAAGCATTTAAGCTAAAAATATTGTGAAGCGCAAAAATCTAAAAATATAAACGGCAAGTAACCTTACATTTTACAATATATATATATATATATATATATATATATATATATATATTATATATATATATATATATATATATATATATATATATATATATATATATATATATATATATATATATATATATATATATATATATATATATATATATATATATATATATATATATATATATATATATATATATATATATATATATATATATATATATATATATATATATAAAGTTGAGTCAAATTTCGGCCAGAGAATAAAAACTAAAAAAATCGAGGGTAAATTAAAAACCGTAAGGGGGAAAACGTGTTAAGTCCATATCATTGAAGGGTAAAAAGTAAAATTTTTGGGTATTTTAAAAAATTATATATATATATATATATATATATATATATATATATATATATATATATATATATATATATATATATATATATATATATATATATATATATATATATATATATATATATATATATATATATATATATATATATATAGAAGATAGAGAAATATTAGAGGGAGAGAAGGAAAATGTACTTCAGTGAATTGTTGAACGAAGAGATAGAGATAGTAATGAGGGAAAGGTAGAAAATGATGGAGGTGTAGTTAGCGAGGAAGAGGAGAGAAATATTAGTAAAGAGGAAGTGGAAGTACCGGTGAGAAAGATAAAGAAAGGAAAATCGGCAGGAATGGATGGTATATATGGAGAGATTATAAAGGAGGGACTGGTTTGGTGAGAATGTTTAATGTACTGTATATTGGAGATAAGGAGTGTGTCTCAGGAGAGGCAGGACTCTTGCATTGTATTTATATACAAAGGAAAAGGTGATAAGATGGTTTGTAAAAATCATAGGGGGATTAGTCTGTGAGAGTGATAGGAAAGATTTATGGGAAGGTGTTAGTGACGAGAATGAAAGAATTGACAAGTGAGGGAATGGGTGAGGAACAAGGGTTTTAGGGAGGGTAGGGGGTGAACCAGATATTCACACTGAGATTGATTACCGAGAAATTGCTTGTAAAAAAAATAAAATGGGCTATGTATGTTTTCTGGGTTTGGAAAAAGCATACGATAAAGTATGCAGGAGGAAGTTGTTCGAAATACTTATGGAAAGGGGGTTGAAAGGTAAATTACTGAAGGGGATCAAAACTTTCTATGCGAATTGTAGATACAGAGTGAGGGTGAAGAGGGAACTTTCGGATATGAGTGTGTAATGTCGCCATGGTTATTTAATCTATTGATGGATGGTGTAGTTAGGGAAATGGAGAGAGAAGGGTATTAGGTTGAGAAATGTGGAGGGTGAATGGGATGTGAACGTTTTACTTTTTGCAGATGATGCGGTGTTGGTGGCAGAATCTGAAGAAAAGTTGAGAATACTAGTGAAAGAGTTTGAGAGGAAATGTGCCAATATGAGATTGAAAGTCAATCCAGCGAAAAGTAGTTATGATGTTTGGAGGTGGGGAGGGAAACTTGAGGTGGTGGATGAATTCAAATATGAAAGTGTTTGGGGGCCTAAGAGAAGTATGGAAGAAAGGAAACATTTCGAAAGAAATAAAGATATGAATGTTTGAATGTATGGGTGTGAAATATGGATGATAAATGCTCGGTCGAGGAAAAGTTTGAATGTCTGAGATGAAAGGTTTGAGAGCGATATGTAAATTGAGGATTGATAGGATTAGAAATAAAAAAATAAGGAAATATGTGTAGATGGAAGAAAGGTGTAGTAGATAGAGCGGAAGAGGGTGTGCTAAAATGGTTTGGACATATGTGTGTAGAATGAATGAGGACAGAATGTGGGCAAGGTACTTAGATCCGAAGGTCAATGGGGGTAAGGGGAGGGAAAGGCCAAAGTGGAGATGGAGTGAAAGAAATTTTGGGTGGAAGGAATTTGAGTTTAGAAGAGGGTAGTAGACTTGTGGTGGACAGAGTGAGATGGAGGGCGATGGGGAAAGGGGATGAAAGGTAGGAACGGATACGTTTGTAAGGGAATTGTGGCGGGCACCACCCCACGAAACTGGGAAAGGTGATAAGTGAAAAAAAAAAATTATATATATATATATATATATATATATATATATATATATATATATATATATATATATATATATATATATATATATATATATATATATATATATATATATATATATATATATATTATATATATATATATATATATTATATTTTATTTTATTTTTTTTTTTTTTTTTTTTTTTGATATTTGACTCAAAAACACGTTTTCCCAATATGATTTTCATTTTACCCTCATTTTTTCAGTTTTTAATTTTTATTTTCAAGAACAAATTTGACAAACGAAGTAAACTTGAACTCTCGGCCCTAATACACCACTAATAATTATAATTTAATGTGTGTGTGTGTAGATTTCGAAACAATGTATCCAGTGTGTGTAATTCCGAAACATTGTAAATCATAAAGTATTAATTAAGTAAATTTTATTTTATGAAACAAATGGTAAATAAACAAAAGTAAAACAAAATATATAACTTCGACATTTTTAACTTGGTAAAGAACTACAGTAATTCAATATATATATATATATATATATATATATATATATATATATATATATATATATATATATATATATATATATATATATATATATATATATATATATATATATATATAGATATCATGGCAAAATTTCCAAAAAGAGTTTCTGAATATTTATATATATATATATATATATATATATATATATATATATATATATATATATATATATATATATATATATATATATATATATATATATAAGAAAATAAACTTCACTTTATTATAATTATACAAAAATTAATACCTATAAAAATCACAGTACAGACTTCCAAGTACAAAATGTAATGGTAAATGTATAAAAACAATTATATCTATAATAATAATAATAATAATAATAATAATAATAATAATAATAATAATAATATTAAAAGGGCAACGCAAAAATGCCAACGAACCTATACGTTAACAATAGAAATCACTTTAAGATCGTACATTCATAGCAGGTCCAAGAAAATACTCACCAAGGAAATGACGGTAACGAGCGAGTAAAAATAAGAAAAAAAAAAAGACATAATAAAACTTTATAAATATCAGGCACGGAATGTTTTAACCACTCTTATAACATTCTGGCGGCAAACTGGACATTCTGACATTTGCTTTCCACAATCTGTGCACGAAACTATATGTCCACATTCTAAAAAGACACAATCCATGACGGCGTCCATACATATTTTGCATAACTGTTCGTCGTTCACGTCTTTTATTTCTGTGAAAAAAAAAAAAGTACAAAACTTTAATTTCCAAAGGATAACTGAAATCATATTTAAAGGAAATGATGAAATTACTATTCACATCATATATTAAGTCTTCAAAGGTAATGACAATACAAATTCCACGTTACATCCCTTTATGCTTTTATATCTTTACCCTAATGACTAGTAAAAAAACAAAAAAAGGTATATTTCTCAGTAACCTATGAAATATATGCAAGAAAAATTAAATAAAGTTACAATTAAGTTTTAACTACTAGAACTCTTGAGGTACACATCTCTAAAAGAATATTTCTAGGGGCGTTGCTGAATTTTAATAAATAATTATAATAAAATTTCAACTAGAACAAAGAAAACATTCAAAATTTATACCTTCTCGTTGTTTATAATCTCTCCAAAGCATCTGAACTTTACTGACTAGTTCATGCTTTTCCCAAACTCCTGAGTAATCAACTCTGTTAAGAGACAGAATTTCTTTGCACTGACGAACAGTTAAATTTTTTATGCTCTCTTCGTTATCAATAGAACTTAACTTTATAACATCAGAGGCAACGGTCTGCGAGATAAAAAAAAATATATATATATATATATATATATATATATATATATATATATATATATATATATATATATATATATATATATATATATATATATATATATATATATATATATATATATATATATATATATATATATATATATATAGTTCGCGTGTGTCATTCAATAGTTGATACCATGAGTAAACCTATACAAAAACAATTCAATTCAAAAGATTTTTAGTGAACACTGTCAATTGTATCACAAACTTATTTCGATCACTGTTCTTTTAAGTTAACAAGTGTTGGAAGATGTTCAGAAATTTAAAAACAAAAACAAAAATTTTTTGTGGTAACAAGTACTTAACCAAGATATACGCAAATGCAAACCAACAGACAGTTAAAAATCTCTGAAGTGAAACCAACAATAATAAAATCTGACATTTAATGAATGAGCAATGTAAATTATTTGTCAAATTGTAAAATTAAAAAGTAATATTACAAAATTAATTTTTATAATCAATAAAATTAAGTAGCTACCAGTGTTATTATATATATATATATATATATATATATATATATATATATATATATATATATATATATATATATATATATATATATATATATATATATATATATATATATATATATGGGTCATTCCATATGAAATCACCCACAATTTGGTGAAAAAAAAACTCTTAACCTCTTCGATTTTCATGAAAGTTGCCCTACTTAAAGATGTTGTTGAGAAAAATGAGAATGGTTTTTATCCCAATTTCAGAGCTCAAAACTGGTTCCGGAGATATAGGTCATGGAACTTTGACAAAAAAGTTCATTTTTTTGAGAGTTAGAGGCAAACTTTGAAGTTAAATATTTCATCTTCTACACCACCGATAACGATGATATATACATCATTTTAAAGCTCTTGAGTAGATATAAAACTTTCATTTAGAAAAATTTTTTTATCAGAATATATATATATATATATATATATATATATATATATATATATATATATATATATATATATATATATATATATATATATATATATATATATATATATATATATATATATATATATATTTAAGTATCTGGAGGTGATTTTTGGAGAGGCTGATGTAAGTATGAGTGATGAAGTTGGTCATAGAATAAGAGAAGGGGAAAAGGTGTTAGGTGGTTTGAGGGATATTTGGGATAGAGGAAGGTTACCAAGGGAGGTGAAGGTGAGAATGTTTGAGGGATGCTGTATACCGGTGGTTTTGTATGGGAGTGAAGTATGGAGGTTGAACGCTAGAAAGAGGAAAAAAATAGAAGTTTTCGAAATGAAAGGTCTGAGAGCGGTTTGTGGAGTTGGTAGAAGAGATAGAGTCAGGAATGTTAGAATAAAAGAAATGTGTGAATGGAGAAAGAGCTTGGTTGAGAGAGCTGAACAAAGTATGCTGAGATGGTTTGGACATGTTTGTAGGATGAATGAAGAGAGATTGGCTAAAAAGGTATTTGTTTCAGAAGTGGAGGGTGTAAGAGATAGGGGAGACCGAGGGGAAGTTGGATGAGTAATGTCAGGGAGCTGTTAAGGGATAGAGGAAAGAATTGGGAGGAGGGTGTGCGGTTGACAGAGGATAGGAATGAATGGAAAAGATTTGTGAAGGGGTGAGTGTTTGGATGGATGTGGCCTGCGATAGATACCACCCCACGATTGTGGGAAAGGTTGTAAGTAAAAAAAAAAAAAAAATATATATACATAATATAAATATATATATATATATATATATATATATATATATATATATATATATATATATATATATATATATATATAAACAAATGGACACATTTCATTTGACAGATTATAAAAAATGCTTGGAAGAAATTTTATGCAAGTCGGCAAGAGTTGATTGCTTTTCAATCAATGTTCAAATTGCATGAAGTTCATAGATGATTTTATAGTGAAGTTATCTAATGTATTTCATGATAATATGACTGATGAAGTACAATATTTGCAGTGGGTATCAACTGGTGGAGCAACCCTACATACTGTGGTATTCAATACAGATGAATTCATTGAAGAATTTTCCAGAAGAATTCAAAGTTTGAAGAGACACGATTTTATAGCCAAACAAGTCCTTATTCTACTTTAAGGGGAAGGAAACTTTGAAGAAGAGTGAGGTATTGGTTACAGGAGATTTTTCAGAAAATTATTCATTTGTTCTGCAGGATGCTGCACAAGGATACCATTATAATAATGCTCAAGGACAGTGCATCCCTTTGTTTGTTACTATAGGGATGCAGCAGACGTAAAGCATCTAAATGAGGTGATTATCTTGGACTGTCTTCATCATGACACAGTAGCTGTTCACTTATATCAATGGAAACTGATTGATTATCTTAGGACTTATTTACAATTCAATATTAGTAAAATGATATACTTTTCAGATGGAGCTGTAATTCAGTACAAAAATTAAAATTTTTTGTAGGTTTATGCCATCACATAACTGACTTTGGAATGAAAGCACAATGGCATTTTTTGCGACCTCCTATGGAAAAGGACCATGCGATGGTCTCGGTGGTACTGTGAAGAGACTAGCTGCAAAGGCAAGTCTACAGCACCCTTATAACAACCAAATTATGACACCACTACAGTTATTTGATTTTGGAAGAGACAACATTCCCGGAATATTCTTCCTTTACTCAACAACTGATGAATGGATAAAAGAAAAGTCAAACTTAGAAGAAAGATTTAGAAATGTAAATACAATTCCAGGAACCCAGAAACTACACAGTTTTGTTCCTCTGCCTCAAGTAGAAATGGAAGTAAGAACAATTTCGAGCATCAGTAAAGGATCAAAAACTGTAAGGATTAAAAAAAAAGCTAAAGAATTTAAATTTGAAGATGTCAAGGGATTAGTAACAGCAATCTATGACAATAAATGGTGGTTGGCATGTGTCCTCGAGACATATTCAGACACACTAGATGCAAAACTTAATTTTTTAATACCAAATGGCCCTTCTGCTTCATTCTGCTTATCCATCTAAACCAAATATTTTGGTAGTACCTTATACGGATACACTGACAGTTGTTGATCCAATTACTGTGACCGGAAGGACTTACAAACTAACAGAAACAGAAATGAATAAAACATCACAAACTCTGAAAAGCAAGTAATATTATTATCTTTCTATTTGGTTGGTCAAATCAACTCATCACAGATTTAAATACAAATATGCAACTACATTAATAAATCGAAATTAAAGAAAAATTCGAGAAGAGGATGGGTAGGGTGGGACCTCTGGCTTTTTCTGCTGAGCTATAAGGAGTGGCCCCTGGGCGATGAGGATGCCAAATGTTTGAGAAAACCATTGGTTGTGGCTTGACCACCAATGACCATAGCAGAAGTAAAACATTTTGTCTTTCATTGGAGGAAGGGGAGAATGTGTCAAACCAGCCCCTTTATTACTTATCAAAAAAAAGGGCAACGTCAGAAAAAAAAATGGTTGTAACAAAACATACCTTTTAAATTTTATAATAATGATCAATAATAATGCCATACAAGATGAAATATTAAAATTCAAACTGTTCTATTACCTAAAAATTTGAATTTTGAGACAAAACATAAATATTTGCTAAGACTATATATAAGCAAATTTGCAGCTGCTTTGATTATGAACTTGCGCTCACTCTAAAATTTGGCATACTTTGTGCCAATAGGATGACCAAGTTATAACACAAATTTGAACAAAATCAGGATTTACCTTTTTTCGGAATTAAAAGTCAAAATCAAGGTTAAATATCTTTTTTTTTACTAAATAAAAGTTTTAGATCTACTCAAGAGCTTTAAAATGATGTGTATATCATCGTTATCGGTGGAGCAGAAGCTGAAATAACTTCAAAATTTGCCTCCAACTCTCAAAAAAATGAACTTTTTGTCAAAGTTCTAAGACTTGTTTCTCCGAAACCGTTTGAGCTATGAAATTGGGATGACCATTTTCATTTTCTCAACATCTAGAAGTATGGCAACTTTCATGAAAATCGGAAAGGTCAAGGGTTTTTGTGTATGTGATTTCACATGGAATGACCCATATATATATATATATATATATATATATATATATATATAATATATATATATATATATATATATATATATATATATATATTATATATATATATATATATATATATATATATATATATATATAATATATATATATATATATATATATATATATATATATATATATATATATATACAAGTTAATGCTAGGGGATGGCTGGTTTCTGGGTGGATCATTCTGTATCATTTCACTATAAATGTGTTCCAAGTTCTCATTTTGATTATTTTCATGGTTCTCGTTCTGAGAACTTTCGGGTTCTTCCATTTGAGGATTTTCAGAGTCTTCAGTTTGCATATTTTCAGGGTTCTCACCAGGAATAATTTCCAGATTTTCAAGGTTAGGATAGATATTGACATCTTCTACTCCTGATGCTCTTCGATTTTCCGTCAAGTTATTAGAGTCTTCGTCCACTCCTGATGCACTTCTGTTATCTGTCAAATTATTAGAATGAGAAACACTGGCCTCGCTTTCGGTATTAGGGGTCACGCTTGAGCTATCAGCAGGAGATCTTTCTGGACCTAAGTCGGATAAAAGAAAACTCCAATCAGAAGATGTGTCATCGCTAGAATCCTGATTTTCAGCGACTTCATTTGGGTTTTGATTATTTGAAGATGCAAAGACACGAATACCGGATGATTCACAATCTGTTGATGAAGAAGCAACACCACAATATCCAGATGAATCACCCTCAGTATTTATTGTATTTAAAGGTCGAACACGAATGCCATCGTCTCTTAGAACAGAAGGACGTGGAGCATTGTTGGAAGGTCTTGTACTACTGATATTATTTTCTGTCTGAAAATCTTGACTACGCCTTGATGGAACTGCTCCACGACGATATTTTAGGTGGTAGGCTACAAGATCAACTAAATCTTTTTTTTCTGTAAATAAAATTTATGTAAATGTTAATTATATTATATGAAAATCCAGAAATTAAGGAAATTTATTTTACTGGACGAAATTACAAATTTGACACCTGTATATTAATCATCACTTAGGTACATATAAGAAAACACTGGTTGGTAGTAAACACAATATAAACAGGGGATAGTTTTCAACTTTGTTCTTTAAATTAAGAAATGGTTCAAACCATTCAAATTTTGTATATCACATAATAATGTTAAGGAAAAATATACTTGCTAATGTAAGCACGGATTTCATTCTTGTAGCCAATTAAAAAAAAAAAAGGTATAGAGGCAATAATTATATGGGTAGAAAAGCATGTATTTTCACAGCTCCCCTGCTAAATAATTTTCTCAAGCCTCTAATATGAAATCCTTATTGCAGGCACAGCAAACAGATGAATGAAGGATATTTACTATTACTTATTATCCCAGAAGGAAAGGGGGGGAGTGGGGGGTTTGCTTAGGATAATTACAAATTTATGTTAAGCACAAAATATGGAAAACACAGTACGTTGTTACAAAATATTTGAAATAAGGAATGGGAATAATGCGGCAAAGGGAAATGGGCAACAGGGAAAAATTAATCTGCAATTTACATAAGCTCATGTTACAAACTGAGTATATGCATTCTCACTTACCAACACATCTACTAAGCCAATGCACTTTAGGGAATATATATATATATATATATATATATATATATATATATATATATATATATATATATATATATATATATATATATATATATATATATATATATATATATATATATATATATATATATATATATATATATATATATATATATAGATGACATCATACCCTAATAGTAATTAATAGTGATTATCTGAAAGCATGTGATGAGATAGCTTCTGTAAAAACTGTACACAATATGAAGTAGACGTGCAAAATGAGAGAGTGCAATTCAAAGGGACGAGCTGTAATATTGGAACAAAGTGGAAACTAGTCCTCTAAATAGTGATGAACGAGCATAGTTCTAATAATGAGAGAATATATCTCACATTTATGCTATACTAAGCCGTACTTTCAATTCTGGGGAGTAGCAAATTGTTGAATGGTGTATCAATTCTTGGAGAACTTCGATTAGGCTGTCTTCAGCTTAAGTTCACATTTACATAAGAGACGGAGAATATAAATAATGAGGAGATTGAAGGATTTACTTTAAGGTTAAGTTCAAGGCCAGTATATAAGACGAGATAGTCAATCAATGGGCTTATATCAATGAGGATACAAGAATAAACGATGTTGAGAAGCTCAATCAAAATGATGACTTCATAAATGAAATGTTGCTTATACATTATAATGTTAATACCTGTGATAATAAAAATAAATCCATAAAAAGTTAAGAATAAAACCTAATATATATATATATATATATATATATATATATATATATATATATATATATATATATATATATATATATATATATATATATATATATATATATATATATATATATATATATATATAGATTTTTGGTGCAAAACATCTGGCAAATCCTGTGCTTGTTTCCTAAGTTCAAGCGTATGTGTAATCACCTGAATGAGAAATTAAGTGATTGTAAACACTTAAGGCACTCATAGTAATCATAAAATTGTAGATCATACTGCATACTACACACTGTGGTAAATATAAGATTCTTGAGCACTTAACGAAAATGCAAACTTTAACTGAATGCCTGAATCAATTGTATCTGTCTGGTGTATTAGAAAATTGATATTAATTGAAGTTTCTAAGGCAAGACTAAGACCTGTGTGTAGTATTAAAAAAATTTCCAATGTGTAGCTTTAAAAAATTTCAAAAATTAAAGGCTTCTCGTTTTATCCAACGATACGAAAATTTCGTCAAACAGTTATGAATTAAAGTCAATGGAGGAAACTAATTTTTAAATCTAACATCCCTGGGGTTTTAAAAGTAATCAAGTTCAACTAGCATTTTTATGCAGGTAAAGGATTTTAAAAATATATATATAAAATATATATATATATATATATATATATATATATATATATATATATATATATATATATATATATATATATAATATATATATATATATATATATATATATATATATATATATATATTATTATACACTAGCGCGAGTCAAATGAAACCCTTAAAAAAAGGACACTAAAATCTGGCAACAGAACGTAGTAGAAGCTATGTTGAGAGATAATAAAAGCATAACAGTGTTTATAATAGAGTTTCATTTGAATGCTGAGTCATGGTTCAACATACCATGTTGTCTGACTACAGAATCAAAAGCACAACATGTTGATGCCTGTGTAGTTTTTTTCGGCACTGTGCAGTTGAAGGTGATGGCTTCCTACAATGAATTGTTACTACAGATGAAATGTGTCTACTACCACCAAATTGAAACCAAGAAAAAGGGCAAGGAGTCGTGTCATAACACCTCACAAATAATCGAGAAACTTCCACACACAATAGGTAGGGGAAAGTTATGATGACTCTCTTCTAAGATGAATGAGTCAATCTGAAGCACCTCATGCCTAATAGGTGACTGGTGCTACGTATGCTGATCTCATCAGAAACCACCTCCATCCTGCAATTACGTCAAAACGTTGTGGAATTCTAAGTACAGGCGTTTTGTCGCAACATGACAATGCTCGCCGCCATAGTGCCCGTACCAATGTTGCAACCATCTAAGATCTGTCCTTTCAGTGTCTTCCCCATCTGCTGTACTCACCAGACCTCGCCCAAGATGATTTTTCGACTTTGGGCTGCTCAAAGAGGCTTTGGGGAGGGGGGGAGGTGGAGCAAGAATTTCAAATCCGACAGAAGTAGTGAAGCAGGTGGTCCATGAGTTGCTACGGTCAACTCCAGAAGCTTTATTTGTTACAGCTTGAGGCAAGGTATGCATACACCAGTTGCAATATTCACTCATAACTAAAACCAAAGCACACAAAAAAAAGAGAACACACTTCTGGATAAACAAGCACACACCTCACCAAATCTTTAAACTTACAGAGAAATGGATAGACATCAAAAAGGGATTTTTAGATATCAAAACTTTGTGACAGACTCTACCAAAAGCTTTTGTTGTGTTCAGTGACAATGTAAAGACGCCGAATTCTAAGAGGAATAAATGTTAGAGAAGAGAAAAAGTATCACCAGGCGGGAGTTCCTATGAAAGTCATACTGGCAATCAAGCAATGATATTTAATAAACTAAAAGTAAAAAAAAAAAAAATTTTAAACAAATTTGCCGTAATATTTTTCTGATGACCAAAAATAAGTCAATCATTTAAAAAAAAAAGTTTGAGTAAGTCTTGTTGAACAATTATGGCAAATTTTTGGAGTATCCTCGAAAAGGAAAATCCCAAAAATAAAGGACAGCTAAATTTAAGTTTAGGCAATTCATTTTATTCTCATCTACCATGTTAATAAACACCTAACCAAACTTGATCTTATGCTAAATAATTAACGACAGACTTCGCTAATTCGAATTGTTTTCCTATAAATTACAATTCCTTATTATTAATGTATTAAATTCAATGTTAAATTCAATACTTTACTCTAGCAGATATGTATAACAGGAAGAATCCTTTACTTCATCATCTACTTATCATGCAGTGTTATTTCCACATGCACTGTAATTCCAAATAAAATATATTTGTCTGACATTCAACTCAGAAATTAGTACACAATAAAACTTTTTTTTTTTTTTTTTTGTCACTGAAAAAAAAAAGAGAAATTATGAAAACAGCAACCTCGGTGTGAAGTATATTGTTTATGGCTATAATGTAAATACAGTGCTATAAAATGAGCTTCATCTGAGACGAAAATTCATTACATTTAAAAACACAACCAGTGAATCTATTCTTTTAATTAACAACCATAACAGAAGAATTGCTGCCGAGTTTGATAAAGATTTTCTCTGTTGAAACATTATACACGCTGTTACTTTTTGAAATTGCCCTTCAAATTGCAATCAAAGTAAACACTACTTAAGTTGTAATTATAAGTTAGGCGTTCGAACAATTACTTGAAATGAAGTAAAGTCTTCATATATCTTTTTGAATCTATATGTACAAAAAGTCATTGAGCATAAGGAAACGATTTTAAAAAAATAAAAAAATTTGTTAGATGGTATTAATTAGAAGATCTTGAATTTGCAGTATAAATAAATGCCCATACATTTTCTTTAATTGATAATGACATAAGTTTCAGCTACTAAAAATGAAGTGCTTCAAAAGTCTGATCTAATTCTCGGTTTTCTTAGCGATCAAGGGTTGTGTGCTGATTTTTTATACAAACACAAAAAAAAAAATCAATACATAAACTAGCCATAGTTTTATTGTGATACAATAGCATTCTTCTTCTTTCTCTGCTTTATCTTTAACATATTGAACATTTACATTTCAAGTTAATTATTGGTCAAAACAAATATCTTCAAAACTTAGAGAGATAATCAACAAGATATGTGTTTGAATTCCTTCCCATGTATGGTTACACATACATAAGGTACATCATTTTGAGGACATCATGTAAAGACAACACAACTGGTTCTGTTAACTGAAAACCCTTACACTACAGGTGTATCATTTATCTAGTAAACAGAAAACTTAATGTCTTGTTTAAACAGAAACTAAGATTTAGATTAGATCAAATGCATAGAACAAGAAAATATTTCATCAGTGGAGATCCATTCCATAAAATGATGAGTCATTTTGAAGCAAAAAGGATCAAGAATGCTACCATTAAGGACTCCACATCCGATTGTTTATGATATAGTCAGTTCTAGTTGTACCTGTATTTTTTACTTTGTTAATTGAAAGGAATAGGAGGAAAACTAATCTTAATTCATTTCTAGCATCAGCGTTATGCGCTAAATTCGTAGTCCATTATAATTTTTTTTAATTATACAATAATTTAGATACACTACCTAAACTGACATTTCATTTTGAGATTTAAAATTTAAAAACAATTATTATTATTATATTTTATAAGCAACAAAAATCGGGTACAATAATTTATTTTTATTAGAATAGGATATAAAATAACTTAAATTTGAATTTGGACTTGAACTTGCCCTAATAACTGGACTCGATACACCTTATATATATATATATATATATATATATATATATATATATATATATATATATATATATATAATATATATATATATATATATATATATATATATATATATATATATATATATATATATATATATATATATATATATATATATATATATACCTCTTATGGTATCAGTTTTAATTTTTTGAGAATTTAAGAAATGTCTTAAATCTCGAACCCTCAAGGACGATATTTCATCAATATTAACAGGCCACCGAGAAAGAATGGTACATTTGTTACACTGACGTTGTCTACCATTATTTCGAGTTAAACAAGAACTACAATAACTCAAACCACATTCACAGCAAAGTCTCTGAAAAATGATAAATTTACTTGTCACAATTGAAAGGTTTTCATTTAGGTATTCTTAAATAGTCAGGGTAATAAACACATCAGGTAGAAAAAAAAAAAGGGGGGGAGGGGCTCAAAATGTTAGTTACAATTTGGTTTCAAAAAATTCTTTACACTTGGAATATCTCTTTGTTAAAAGCTTTAGATTTATAAAATGCAATTAATCACACAAGAACCCATAGTTTCTAAGAGCAGAAGAAAAGAGACTGTGAGATGGGAAAATATATCACCAGTAGAAAATGACTGTCAATAGCTATACCTATGACTCAAAAGAAAAAAAAAATCCAAATGAACCTGGAAGTATAACAACAATATTTTTCAAAGTTTCTACAAAAAATAAATAAAATTTCAAAGTTTCTACAAAAAAATAAAGAAAAGATTCAGTTTCTACAAAAAAATAAAGAAAAGTACTCAATATAAACCAAATATTCAAAGAATCAATATAGCAATTTCTTCAGAATGAGGATGACATGTTATAGATTACGTAGTGTTAATATTATGGAACAAAGAATAATAGAAAAGCTAAGAAGCACAACCCTTCAAACCATTCAAAAGATGCACTCTACCATATGTAATCTAGGGAAAGGATGAGAAATCTGGTAAGAGGGGGACTGCCAGATTCGGCCAGGGATGCATTAAATGATAAATGGAACCCAAAGAAATTATTAACATTGGTAGTTTTAGCTACAGACTCTCATCAGAAGGAATACGAGGAGAATTTTTTTTTTTTTTTTTTTTTTAGTTCACATCTCACGGGCATTGCCCTATTCTAGGAGAGGAACTTTTCTAGGTAGTATATACCTAGGATCTCCAAGTGGGATCGAACCGGCGCCCTCAAGCACGTGAGTCAATCACTTTACCGTTTGAGCCACGGTAAACGGCTGGTTATCAAAGTTATTTGAAATGTTTCCTGTAAGATACCATATATTTTTGCCAGAAGAACCAAAACTCAATGCGCTTTCGCTTAGTAAATGTACACTGGTCTATCAAAAAAATATATATATATATATTTTTAAGCTGAGTAAAAATTTGGGAGGGTGATAACATATAAAAAAAAAAAAAAAATTTCACTCCCACCATTGCAGTCTCCACCCAGAATAACATAACATAAATAAAGGAATCATTAATTTTAGATAGAAAAAGATGGTCGAAGAAAGAATGAACCTGTTCATTTTATAAAATTAAACTATAAGATTGTGATAAACTTATCAACCAAAGAGAAGATTCCAAATGTATGATCATTAAAACAAACAGAATGATTCAACCTTCTCCTACTTCGATCAGTATAACAACCTCAAGTGTTGTACACATTTAAATCCCTTACACAGAAGATTGCAGAATGGAGAAGCTGTTCAATATATCTTACAAAATATTGTAAACAAAATCTAACAAACTGACAAACAATAAACATATTCCTCTCACCATTTATATATATATATATATATATATATATATATATATATATATATATATATATATATATATATATATATATATATATATATATATATATATATATATATATATATATATATATATATATATATTTTTTTTTTTTTTTTTTTTTTTCACACACAAACATATTAAGAAAAAATAAGTAAAAATCTTTTGACTTG
This sequence comes from Armadillidium nasatum, assembly GCA_009176605.1. Classification (NCBI taxonomy): domain Eukaryota; kingdom Metazoa; phylum Arthropoda; class Malacostraca; order Isopoda; family Armadillidiidae; genus Armadillidium; species Armadillidium nasatum. Next base: position 44,883 of record SEYY01019750.1, read on the forward strand.
CTTGACTTTTCAATTTAGGATTAATATAACAAATAGCTATCCACACACACAACATACCCTACATACAAAAACGAAAATATACAAGAATTGTTAAAAATATTTATAAATAATGAAAAAT
>SEYY01019750.1:50000-67500 GCA_009176605.1 Armadillidium nasatum
CTATTGGGAGGGGCATCTTTCAAATTGAAAGGAGTAATGGAGGGTGGAGTAATCAGCATAAGAGTGGATAGGAGATGAAGTAATAGAGAGAAGGTCATTGGATGAAAATTAGAAATAGAGTTACGGATAGGACAGATCCTTGAGGGACACTACTATTTATAGATATAAGGAAGAATAGTGGTCATCTACAGTGGCTGCTATAAAATGACCAGAAAGGAAATCAGAAAGGTCACAGAGAGGATAGGAAGTTTGGAAATCAAAGCTCTGTGCCAGACTCTATCGAAGGCTTTCAATATGACATTTGAGAAGAGTCACTCTTCTTTGGCAAAGGCTGAATGAGTGTATGTTTCCATCAAGGAAGTAAGGTAGAAGTGGAGACACAGAGATGAAATACTGTACCAAGGCAGGGTGCAATTTCAGAAGCACAAGTTTTGAGAACTGCAGGAGGAATACCATTAGGACAATACACCTTCTCAGTGTTAAGCTCAGAGAGAGCAGAAATAATATCTTTAGAAGAAATTACAATATTAGGCAAGAGTTGGAAGGGGTTGAAGGAGGAGGAATAGCTCTGGAATCGTCTAAAGTTGAGTTAGAGGCAAAAGTTTGAGCAAAAGTTCAGCTTTAGTAGAAGGTAAAATGGCAATTGTGCCATCAGAAAAAATTAAGAGTAGGGAAAGAGGAAGAAGAAAAGTTAGAGTTGATATTTTTTGCAAAATGCCAGAAAGGATGAGAGGAAGAAAATTATACAATTATTATTACATTTATAACTGAGAAACGAGTTTTTGGTATCATGAAGAATAGGTTTTGCATGATTCCAGGATTAAAGTTTCATGAGTTTCTGGAGTTTGAAGATGATGGTAATCCCTAAAGGAAACATCCCTGAGGTGGATAGAGTGAGAACAAGTAGAGTTGAACCAAGTTTTGTTAGGTTTAGTTAAAGTGAAAGAATATAGAATGTACGCCTCCATGTCAGAATCACCTCATTATGCGCTTAGCACACTCTAAGGGACAACTCCCACAAAAGCAGTAATTATTCCATGAGAAATCAGAAAAGATAACTGCAAGTTAGACAGATTTTTTTTTAGTAGCAACTAAGTGCCATAAATATCTCCTTGCCAAAGGCAGGGGGCATTTTTGCAGAAGACAAAGAGACAGAACAAGGAAAAGAGATAAGGTAATCGGATGAACCCAGAGGAAGAAAGAGTTTAACAATATAGGAAGGATAAGAGGTTAAGAAAAGATCAAGTACATTGGGTTCATTACCAATATGATCAGGGATACAGGTAGGGAATTGCACAAACTGCTCAAGGTTGTTCTGGATAGAAAAGTCATAAGTGAATTTACCAGCTCAATCATGAGAACTAGATGAAAGTCTTTGGTGGAAGTGAACATTGAAATCACCTAAATTAATGATTTCAGTGAAAGTAGAAGAAAGAATATGATCTATTTTGAAGTTTAATTAAATAGTTAAAGAATTTTTTATAGTCAGTAGAATTAGGAGATAAAGACAGAACAAATAAATTTGGTAGTAGAATTGCAAGAGAGCGCAAGCCATAAAGTAGAGAATTCAAAAGACTCCAAATTAGAAACACAAGAACAAATAACTTTGTTGCGTAATATTCACCTTTGACTGAAAATTGATAGACAGTAGAAGGTAACAAAATAAGGTTTGCTGTCAGCACATTCAGTCACCTGAGTTTCAGTTAAGAACAAGAGATGATGTTTGACAAAGGGAAAATTAGAAAAAGACTATGGATGTTGCAAAAATTAATGAAAAAAGAAGACTGTGAACCTGGGGAAGCTGGATGTAGGGTCCTGGCAGCACCATCCCCATCATCAGAGGCTGCACCTCCAAGCATCTCCAAGGTAGCTTTTAGGTTCACCATTTTGTTATATTTTAAAAGGTAATGTATGAGTAAGTACTTGTAAATTTGTAGGAACATGTGAAGAAATAGGGTGGAGAGGTAGTGGGATCATAGATACTTCAATATGAGACAAAGGTACTCTAGAAATCCTCTGAGAAGTTGAAACACAAAAAGGAATGAACCATAGTGTAATGGTGTGAACCAGAATAGTTTAGCTCAATCTTATCACTCTGCGGGCTATGCCCAATAGAAGGAGGGGGGGTATTTGTATCATTTTGGACGGTGCTAAGTTCTTCCTATATATATATATATATATATATATATATATATATATATATATATATATATATATATATATATATATATATATATATATATATATATATATATAGAGCAAAACAATGTAGGAAAAGATATCATTTTATTATGCTTTAATATCACATGCTTAGGCAATATGCAAATAATTAACAATTATTAAGATAAACATTTCTGGCTACTTAAGCCCATTATCAACATGATCTGTAAATGAAGTAAACTAATTAATAATTGGAATATAAGATTATTATAATCAGAAATTAGCAAATTAGTAACACTTTAAGAATATTATCAATAATTAAAAACCAAATCAACTACAAATTAAGTATACTAAACTATTGTGAACAAAGAATACAAATTAATAAATAAGCAAATTGAAATTTTGTCAAACAGGTTGTAGGCCTGATCGATAGATGGAAATTTTTCAAAATATCGATATACAAGGTCAGACAACTTCTTAACCTAAGCCTATATATATATATATATTAGAGATGTACCGATACCAGTAAAGAGGCTGATACCGATACTGATACTCTAGTTTTTTAAGGTGCTGATACAGATACTTTAATTATTATAAGAAACATACAATAATAAGATAGAAAATTTGTGTACTGCTAGGCAACTGAGAATTGCATTCAATGTACAACTAATACTTAGTCTTTCATATTTGGTTATGCCCAAGTATATTTTATAAAAATATTATCTTTTAGGAATAATAAATGTGAATATAATCCTAATAACTTTTTTGTTTGTGTTTATTCAAAAAATATTCCATTTCCATTTTCCAGTAAGTATTAACAAAGTTTAGCTACTCGCTTTTATATTTTAATATGATTACAATTTACAAGAAGATTCTTTAACTAGCTACAATATAAAGAATAAAAATAATAAAAGAAGAGACCTCAATTAATCAACAGAAAAGACAAAATATAAAAAATGCTTTTATTCAAACATGACATAATATACTCCTTTAAGATAAAGACATCACTTAGTAGTCGAATTCAAAGTATCGGAGTATTGGCCAAGTGTCAGCCATATTAACCAATACCGATAACCGATACCCAAAAAATGGTCGATACTGCCAATACCGATACTATCGGTACATCTATATAAATATATATATATATATATATATATATATATATATATATATATATATATATATATATATATATATATATATATATATATATATATATATATATATATATAATAAGTAATATGAATTAATTACAAGCCTAACCTTGCAAAAACTGAGTCTTTACTTTTTTTAGGCCTATTTCTGCCCATTAAATATACTTTTACCCTTGAAGTCCAGGTTAGGTCAAGTTGAAATAGTTTGTTAGATCTTGCAAACTAGTTTGACTTAACATAAACTTAAAGGGTAAAAGTATGCCTAAAGGCCAGTAAATAGGCTTAATATAGCAAATTTTACATAATATGTGTATAAAAAAAAATATTTTCATTACTTCAATTTATATAATTCACTCTATTTTGTAATATTTTGTATATAGTTTAACATTTAAAAAATATATATATATTTTTTTTTAACTCTGTAAGTTATAATTTCCTTTCAACCACTGATACAGCAACCTGGTAATCTGAGCCAAATGATAAAATGCAATTGAAGTCGTTCAGATATATTAAATTCTCGTACTTATTACTCTATTTTCAATATATTAAGAAAAAAAATATATTCTCTGGAATGACACATTTACCTATTGTACATAGTGGCTATTATGCCTGAATTACACTTAAAATATTTTTAGTTTATTTTTATAGTTTTATATTAGAAATTAAATATAAAAATATTCACCTGAGCCTTAAAATTACCCCATATTTTGTCTTTATAGTTTCAACAATAAAATAGAAAATAAATGCATCTCAACCAGATTACCATCCCTTTTTTTCAACTCTCATCCTACCCATATACCCCCCTAAATTTCAGAGCAAGTTTTAAAAATCCAAACCTACACATAATATATATATGACCATGACCTGACTCTGAATTCTATAGGTATCCAATTTTATTTTAGTCATTTATATCCACTTTAGGATATCCAGTTTATGAATAAGAAATTATAAATATCTTACAGCGTACAAACTTTTTATCTAAATTTACGTAATTTCAAACTAATTTGCGAGAGAGAGAGAAAAAAAGAATATTATTACTTTCTTTAAACCTAAGCTTGTCAGTGACTTGAATAAAATGGGATAGCCTATATTCGTCATTTCACTATAAAACTTAGATAAAACTACAGTAGGTGATAAAACTATGCTCCATTGTGATAATAGACTTAGATTGTGAAAGTTAGGGACAAAGTCTATGGGATTTTCTCACATGAGTGGACAATATTGAAAAACCATAGTTAAGTTTGTCTTTTTATAACAAACTAATATCAAATTAAGTTTACTTGAATTAAAAATTTATTAATCAAAATAAACTTAAAGCAACTTTAAAGCATATACATAAAGATTTCCAATAATATATATATATATATATATATATATATATATATATATATATATATATATATATATATATATATATATATATATATATATATATATATATATATATATATATATATATATATATATATATATATAGAATTCAAAGTGAACAAATACTTTTCTGGAAAGGTGGCGTAGCTCAGTGGTAGAGCCTTATGTACACTGTCTAACGGCGACGGTGTTGTCAGTGGTTTCGAATCCTAGCGTGCTGAAAATTTTTCTGTGTCTTATTATTGCTAAATTTGTCGCAACAGTTGTTGTGCCCATGTTGGCGTTGCTGGACCATGGTTAGTTGCTCTTGTAACCCAGGAGCACCCCAGCAAAAATGCCATGTAGCCCCAGTAGGGGTTCCAAGCACCCTCCTATGGATTCTAATATATATATATATATATATATATATATATATATATATATATATATATATATATATATATATATATATATATATATATATATATATAATATATGGTATTAATTCGATCTGGCACGAACCTCTCTATTTTTCAATATTGAAAATTTAAGTTAATAATGCTGAAATGCATTCTTCGCATACTTTTCTTCCACGGAAGAGTAATATAAATACATAATAAAAAGAAGGAAAAAAAAGTAAACAAAAATAATATTTATGCTGCGATAACGAAATCGACTGTCTTTTAAACTTTCCAATTCTTTCTTTTCTAGCAACGTTCGAACCACAATCTTTTAGGCTGTGGTTCGTACTACGTTCGAACTTCTCAGTTTTCTATATTTAGAAAAGAAAATGGAATTAAATGGTGGACTAAATTAAAAGAAATATATTGTTGGGAATTTCTATGGCTCTGAAACCCCAGAAAGCGCTTAATGCAGATCTTGCTCTGCCAAGAATAAACCTAATTCTAGTAAATTTAGCCTACAATTAAAAGAAAATTAATAAAGAAATCACCATTAAAAATGTTCCTCAAATAGTTAAAATAAAAGGGGGATTCTTGGGTATTTACGTTATTTCCAAGATAAACTTGGAAGTTCGGTTTACTTTATGTAAGCTCGTAAATAAATTTATATATATATATATATATATTATATATATATATATATTATATATATATATATATATATATATATATATATATATATGTTTAATACGGCAGTAGGCCTGTATCCAACGGCATTCCATCTATCAGAGCACTATTCTATCAGTTAGGCCTGTATAACAAGGCAGCATCGGTCGTTCAGGTTATGATAAGTCGAACTAAGTACGCTTGAAAACTAAACAATAATAATAAAAAGAATAATGATTACAATAGTAGTAATAATAATATTAATAGGCATAAATGAAATGAAAGCAATACAAATGTCAAATAATTTTCATTGATATATCTATATTTCCATATATTAAAGGTCAGAAAACTTCCTAATTACAGTACATTGCAGAAAATATGGAATAGTCGAAGGACAAATATGGCAACATGGTATTAAATTATTTTTCTCATTTTGTGCAAACGAATGACAGTCAAAGGACCATGGGCAGGGGATTGTATTTTCATGAGCCCATCAATTCCATCATTCCCCAAGTAACCCCAAGTAAGTAATGACGGTATTGTTGTTGTTGTTGTATTGTATTGTATTGAGAACAAACATAGACCAAAGTCTTATGAAGGTAAAAGACCTTTTCTTGGAAGTTTGAAGGAGACCTCTTCAAGGGAATAAGACTGCTTTATATTGGTTTGAGATTTTGGCAAAATTTGTTACTGAATTCACATATAATTTATCAAAACTGGTAAAGTTATTCTTCTCAGCAAAGGATGAGTGATGAAGCTAAGGATAGAACTGCAAGAACACCCTTCACTTTGGAACTCCAAAAATTAAACCCTATTGGAAAACAGACTCCTCAATTTACTAGTCGAATGACCAAACAGTCTCTCAGTCAGAGCAAAGTAAACCATCACTCTAACAAGCCTGGTTCCTCAAAGAAGATTTTTGCAGAGGTTTTTGCAGATGAGTGATAGGGACTTGGAGATCTCTGATGAAGATACGTTGAGTGTAACAAGTAATTTGACAAAGTTTTCACAATTACTTATTGAAAGGTAAATCAAGGGGTCATAATAATTCTAAGTATTTCCATGATAGTCACTCAGGAATGTATTGGATGATCCCACAAAACAGTCATTGGAGGCCTAAAATAAAATATATGAGACTGAGATATCAATGTCTCCCAAAGAAGGAAATAGACTTCTGTTCCTTGGAGTTTGGAATTCCATTTATGAAAAAAAAAATTTATTATTGGACAAAGGTGATTCACTATGGCATGGAGACTACATTCTGTAATCTTTCCCTTTTACTAAACCTTACAAACTACCTTCAGAAATTACCCTTGTTTCCAAACTTCAAAAAATTGTGAAATTTATATTTCATCCCAGAATTGTGCAAAATTATTGTTCTTTGTAACACCAAAAATTCATTTTTCAATGCAATAATTTTTCATGCTCCTCTTCCTCTTTCAGGCAGTTTTCAAAAAATGTCAACTCAAACTTTGCCTATTCCTCTTTCCTTCTACTAGTATTTTCTTTCAGCGCAATTGCTGTTTTACCTTTTTCCTAACCTGAACTTTTTGCTAAGATTTTTGCCACTAATTCCACTTTAGGTACCTCCTTCAGCCCCTCCCCTCTCCCCCAGTGACTTCAAAAGAAATTGTAATTTCTTTTAAAGAAGGTCATTTCTGCTCTCGCTTAGCTTTACACTAAGAAGGTGTACAGTACTGATAGTATCCCTCATGTGGTTTTCAAAATTTGTGCTTTTTAGCTTGCACCCTGCTTTCTACTTCAACCTTTTCTTCTTGCTGGAAATGTTCTCTCATTCAGCATGTGCCAAAAAAAGAAGGATCTCTCCAACCCTTCAGCTTCTGTCCTATTTCTTCAACCTCCATTCTTTCTAAAGTCTCATGTTAAGAGTTGGAAAGATCTCAAATCTTCTAATCTTGTCTCTGATCGCCAGTATGGTTATCGTAAAAAAAGTTCTACTGGTGATATTCTTTCCCTTCTCTATGACTCTTGGTCCTATTCTCTTCGGCATTTCAGTAAACCTTTTTGTGTCACACTAGATATGTTGAAAGCCTCCGATAGAGTGTTGCACAAATCTTTGATTTTTAAACTTGCACCTTCGGAATTTATCCTCTGATTTTCTTTCTGTTGTGGACTGCCACAATTCTTCCTTTAAATCTATTAATAGTGGTGTTCCTCTGGGACCTGTCCTAACTCCAACCCTTTATAGTTTTCATTAAAGACCTCTCAATCATTTAATCACATCCACTCCTATGCTAATGACTTCACCCTTCATTACTCCTTCCAATTTGAAAGATGCCACTCACAACAGAAGTTAATTGATACAAGATGGTAGCCTTGGATCAACTGGCCTCTTACCTTTCTAGTATTTCAACCTGTGGCAGAGAAAATAAGGTTGTTTTCAATGTCTCAAATTCGGTTCTTCCATCTCTCTACTCTACACAGCCTTCCACACAACTGTGACATCTTTGAAAATGCACAACTTAAACCTTCGTCTGTCCTTAATTTTTTGTTTCTTTTTTTCGTGATCTTAGAAGGAACACATTACTTTTTCAAAAAAAGCTTCCAAGAAGTTGGGTATTTTGAGCTGCCTTTGTAATTTTTTTCACACCCTGAGTTGCTTGCTCTTTATAGGGGTGGTGTTCACCCCTTTATGAAGTATGCCTCACATCTGGGATGGTCCACTCATACAGCTTTTCTTGAAAGGTGGAGTCTAGGGCTTTTCATCTTAACTTACACTCACACTAATTATCTCTGTCTCTTTCTGCCTATCAAATTATTGTTATTCTCTATACTTTCTCTATTACAATGGATACTGCTTTTCTGAGCTCTCTCGTTGCATAATTCCTCCACTGAGAAGGGCTTGAGCTTCGCGCTATTCTACACAGTCTCCACCTTTCTCTGCCAACTCTAACAACAGACTTAACAAGTATGCAACTGGTAAAATCTATAGCACAATCCCTTTATTTCTTTTCTCCAACTTCCTTTTAACTTGCACACTTTCAAATGCCATGTATTGAGACATGTCGGCTATAAACTGACTATGATTCTGAATTCCCTTCAACTCTGGTAGAATTTGACCAGGTTTTCAGTATTTCCCCAACTCTGATGGAATTTAGTAGGGTTCTGGCCTTTGTCCACCAAAGGATTATATATATATATATATATATATATATATATATATATATATATATATATATATATATATATATATATATATATATATATATATATATATATATATATATATATATATATATACCAAGGTTTGTTAGGTTTAGTAGAAGGAAAAGAAAATGGAATGTATGCCTCCACGCCAGAGAGAATCACCTTGGTAATGCGTTCTGCACACTCCGAGGGACCCCTACCATGGAAGCAATAATCATTCCACGGAAAAATTGAAGAAGTACGACCGCAAGTCTGACCAGCTTGTGGCACCGAAGTGCCAAAATCGTTTTCTTTCAATAGAAGTGCCACAAGCGCTTCCTTTTAATATACAGTATATATATATATATATATATATATATATATATATATATATATATATATTTTTTTTGTTCTTCACAGTTAAAAAATCTGGTATCAGTATCAGTCATTTTTTGCCGATAATATATATAATATATATATATATATATATATATATATATATATATATATATATATATATATATATATATATATATATATATATATATATATATATATATATATATATATATATATATATATATATATATATATATATATATATATATATATATATATATATATATATATATATATAATATGTATATATATAATATATATATAGAAATTCATTGCAAAAGTTTGTCAGTATGCCTACAATGAAAGTAAACTTAGACAGCTCAGCAAGCTCTTTGGCTCTAAATGCAAACTTTAATCAAGTTGTAATTGCTGGAAGTCACAGTTAGTATGCCATTTTGTATATATATATATATATATATATATATATATATATATATATATATATATATATATATATATATATATATATATATATATATATATATATATATATATATATATATATATATATATATATATATTATCATCATCATATTTATATCACTTAAATTAACAGTGTCCAAAAGGACCACCCAACTTCACTGATTGTTTATGGTTCTCCCATCGTCTGTAGGATCTTCTTCATCGTCCCACAGGTTACATCCACCACCAAGGGCCCAAGTAGAGACTTATTGGGGCTGAAATTTTGCCGGGGTCGGGACCAGGGCTCTGGCTGGGGTTTCCTAAAATCTGTAAAGTAGTTAAAAGCACTGAAATTTTAGGTTCAGAAAATTAGATACAATTTTAATTGAGATTTATTTAATTATAAGGAAGGAATAGAATAGTCCACATTTACTTAAATTAATGATTATATGCATTTTCTCTGAGAAAATTTCAGAAAATTGCACATTTTGTACAATACAACTTTAAAAGAAGTACAATAATTTTTGAAATTTTTTTCTGATTCACAATAGTGATTCAATAGGTTTACTTAGGTAAGACCCTAAGTTAAAGTTTATAAAAATGTAAGATATAAAATTATCAATATAACATGTATTTACACATATCATTGCTATTTTATTGTTGTGTGTCAAACTTGTATCATTTAACTTCATTATTTCAATATTATTTTTTTTATACTTTCAGTTACTATGGCCAAAAGATCAGCTTCAGCAGTATGGGAGTGCTTTACAATGTTTCAGGATAGGCTCGAAATGGCTAAATGTAACATCTGCAGTCAGGAAATTAGAAGAGGACCTTCTGGTGCCCAAAGTTAAACATTTTCAATTAAATCTTTATGGGGGTATCTAAAATCAAAACACAAAGAAAACATTCACTAGCAGAAGAGGAGCAGTCAAAAGAAAAAGAAAATATTGGAAAAACAAGAAAAAATCTTAATTTTATATTTTGTTTGATTTAATAAGTATAATTTGCCTTTTTAACCTCAGCAGGCAAACCCCAGTTTTCCCTGATTTTTTGCTGGGGTTAGCTGGGACCTTGGTCAGGTCCATATTCGCAAGTAGAAGGATTCTGCTTGAACTTTTCATATCCTTGATGAGATCGAGGTAAACAGGCGTCTAAAACATACATGTATCTCCTGAACCCCATCCAGAATGAGGGTCTCCAAATTGCAGACAAGGCTTTGCGATCCTCGCCGAAGGTGAGCTTAGAGGTGGAGGTCTGGGTTATTCCTCTGTCTCTAAGAAACTCCTAATGTGCCCCCTGTATGTATGTTAACAGACTCCTACTCCCTCGGTTTTGACTAATTCTCAACACGGTGGCTCTTCGCCCACCATTTTAGCCCTTTGCCTCAGTGGTGGCTGATACCTTTGAGCATCTCCACAGCCCCTTCCAAGCTGTTCTGCCTTCATCATCAGAACATCAAAAAAATAGAGACAGCCAGAAGCCACATGGGCCTATCGAGACTGTCCCAGTCAAAACAAATAATAATAATTCTAATACTAATACATGCAACAAAATGACTAGGTCTATCCCATCCCTAGTTGTCAGTTCATTCATGCAAAATAAGATAAATAAAACTAAGCCCCTTCATGCATTTAGTACTAACTAATGACATTATATAACTAATTACACATGCAGCATGCTGTGAAACAACACCCACTATAAAGCTTCCAGTTAGGTTTAGTCACAAGCTGGTCTAAAATTCATAAGCTTAATCACAATCTGGTCTAAAAATTCATATATACCTGCCAGTTTTTTTAGTCATTATGCTATATGATACCTAAACCATCCATATATCTTTCTAGCCCTCTTTTAAATACTGCAAAAGAATCACAGTCAACAATCTCCTGTGGGAATCCATTCCAAAAATTAATAACCCTATTACTAAACAAGTATTTTCTTAGATCGAGAAGGCATGACTTCTTTTTAATTTTCTTACCTTGTCCTTTAATTTCTTTTTCATGGTTCACTACAAAGTATTTTTCAATCTCTGTATTACTGTCAGATGCAAATATTTTGTAAACTTGTACCATATCCCTTCTGAGAAATCTTTCAATTGAGAACATTCCCAGCTTCTTCAACTTCTCCTCATAGCTCTTACTCTCAAAGCCAGAAATCATCCTTGTTGCTCAACGTTGTACTTTCTTCAGCATATCTATGTCTTTTCTTAAATGTGGAGCCCAAACTTGTGCACAATAGCTCTATTATATAGCTTGCTTATAACCTCTTTGCTCTTTTAAACTACATTGTGATTTATTATACCTAACATCTTATTAGCTCTATTCCTTGCTTCCAAAATTGATCACTCACTTTCAGATTACTGCTAATAATCACACCTAAATCTTTTTCTTGGTCCACAGTCTCAAGCCAATCCCCATTCATATCATAATTAAATCTTCCATTTGAGTAACCTACATTAAGAACTTTACATTTTTTACTGTTAAAATTCATTTGCCACTTATCTGCCTTACTCGTATGACTGTATCGATGTACTGTGGTCACCTTCACAATCGCTATGTGTCATGGGACGTGGTCAATATTAAATTCTGTGGACCACCCTTCATCACTCAGTGCTGGCTTTTCTTCCCACCTTGCTAGTCATACTGGTATAACTGCCGTCTTTACCCATGGCTTCAAGACTTTGGCCGTCTTTCCTGACTGCACGTTGTCCCACTCCCTATCATCGTGTTCCTCCATTATTACAGCGGATGTAGTAACGCTGCTGCTCAAAGTCTCCAGGATTTTGTCACTACACTGGGAAGACTCCTCCACTATCTTCTCCAATTTTCAAAATGCTTTTCTCGCTATTCAGAATCGATCTTCTCAAAATCCCTTGGTTTATCATTCAACAGTTCTTTTACTTCCTTCACGCTCTCTCTTGGCGATTTCCAATTATGCACTAGCCGAAAGGGCAGCACTTTTGGCTGCCTCTTCACGGAAATCCGGCAACGCGTACTTTCCTCTCGAACCCCATTGGGGCCTTTTCCCGGCAACGGATTATTACGCACCTCACAAAAAAGGTTTTCAGATTGAATTGGAAAACTGTTGGAGGATAGAGGTGCGGGTTGCTAAACTGCTTTCGGTAAAACCTCTCTTGTTAAATTGGTCCCTCCCAGTTAACCTTATCCGCCAATGGAAGGTGGCGCTGACACGCCTTAGAATTGACCACACAGACACCTTATATCGACGGATAACCTTCCTTCTTGCAATTTCTGCCGAGTTTATACGCCCCTCACAATCTAATGAATCTTGATAGAATGCCCTGTCTTGGTGACACTACGTTGTAGGTACTTCCCTACATTGTACTCTGTTCCCTGGAGGAATCACGTTGACATTCGTTCTGGCTGAATCTCCGCACTTTCGATTCAATGTTCTTTTTGCCTCCTTATAGGATATAAACTTGCTCTATAAGTTGTAATTAACCATTATGGAAGCTCTTCTTTTCGTTCAGTCTAGGTGCAGACCCTGGTGTTGAATTTTCAAACTAGCATCGTCGCATTTTCGTGGGCAGTGCCTGCAACCTGTACAGGAACTCAAAAAAATTAATAAATTATTATTATTATTATTATTATTATTTTTATTTTTATTATTTATTGGCGGTAGTTGATAAACTTAATTTTATCATCACCCTTCACAAAGAGAAAATTATGAAAGTTTTTTTTTATTTTTTTTAAGCCCATACTTTGAGAAACCTAGCATTACTATTGCAAGAAGTTGATTTATAATTATTATTTTTTTTTAATAATAAACAAAACTAGATTTTTTTTTTTTTTTTTTTTTAAATAACCAAAAGGTATATTAATGAAGAAATTGCAGTTCTATTTGGATTTAAAAGAAAATAATTTAAAAAATTTTAAAATCCTGAAAAAAAAAAAAAATAAAAATATATAATATAATATATATAATATATATATATATATATATATATATATATATATATATATATATATATATATATATATATATATATATATATATATATATATATATATATATATATATATATACCTTTTTTTTTTTTTTTACCTTCTCACCCCCTGACCACCCCATGTTGAGGCGGCCACACTTCGCTAATGAAGCTTCCTGCCGCAGTCGGTCTCGTCCAGAGATCCTTCAAAGAAGTGATGCCCCAGAAGATTTTGGGGCGAGAGTTGGAAGGACAGCGTAATAGAAAGTGTTCCACGGTCTCCGGGGCCATTCCGCATCTAGTACAGGTGGGAGATGCTGCCTGGTTTATTTTGAATTCGTGTTTGTAATGTTGTAGGTTTGGGTGGTGCCCGCATCTCAATCTTGCAAGTGAGGTTTGTAAGTGTCTTGGGAGGTTGTTGAAATCGGGGTTTATTTCGGGGGGGGGTCTGTTTAGGATGTTGTTTGGAGGTCTGTTGATCATGTATGAATGTGTTAGTTGAGTGTGTATATGTTTGGTTGTTGTGGTATTGGGGGGGGAGGAGGGATGTGATTTAGGATCTGTTTGTAAAAGGTGCCGGTGGACGATGGAGGCTGTGTTAGTCTTTGTGGGGTAGGTTGGAGGAGAGTATTGTGACATGGGTGTGTGGGTAGGCGTGTTTTTGCGTAAAATTGGGTGCCTATCATTTCGAGGTGATTCCTTATGGGTAGTATTTTGGTTTCGTTGTGTAGGTGTTGTTGAGGGGTTGTGCGTGTGCAGCCGGTGATGGTGCGAAGGGCTTTATTTTGCATTATTTGGAGTGTCGTTAAGTTTTGGTTGGAGAGCAGAGGGTGCCAGACAGGGGAAGCGTAGTTAATGGTGGGGCGTATATAGGAACCGACCGGGGCCCCGGCCCCGGCCAACCCCGGCCATTTTTACTGACCCCGGCCCCGGCTAAAAATCAGGGAAAACCGGGGTTGCCGGCCGGGGTTAAAATGGCAAATTATACAAAAAAAAAAATTTCTTTTTTTATTTTCAGCCGATTCTGCTGAAACTTTCAGTGTATATAGATTTTTTACCGGTAAGAAAAGTCCCTTTCTAGCGTTTTTCCGAGTCTATTACGGTTAAAAAAAAAATTTTTTTTTTGGAAATTTTACCCTTTTTCAATAGAATGGTGGTGCCAAACCACTTTTTATAATGAGCTGAAAGTTGGACTATTTATTCAAAATTATATGGGCTACAAAAGCCTCTAATAGACTTTTGTTTCCAGAGTTATAGAAAAAATGTTATAAGCCAAAAACTGACCAACTATAGAAAAAAAAAAATTTTTTGAACTAAAAAAATCCACCTTTTCAGACAAAATTTTTTTTAAAAAAATACAACTATAACATTTCCTATTTTTGGTGTGTATAGAGGAGGGGTGGGGCTACAAATTCCTCTATGTACTTTATTCGATGAGATTCGTTGGTTTTGAGATATAGCCTTCAAAAAGGTCCATTTTTGGCCAAATTTCAAAAATTCCCAAAGTTTGAGGGGCTATATCTCGCTTCAAACAAAGGGCATTTAAAAATGCACTAAATAAAAATTGTTGCCCTGTTCCTCTTCTAAACAATATTCACAAATAAAAAAAAATAGTAGGTAGCATTTTTTTTTTTTAAATAATTTTTTCCTCCAGAAGGGTACGATTTTTGCAAAAAAAAAAAATTTCTAGACGTGATATTAAAAATCTATTCCCACCAATGCAAGAAATTGGGGCAAAGGTATTCAGTTAAATTTTCAGCTCATGTGGACCAGTGGTTTGACCCAGTTATTCATTTTTTTCAACTTTGGGTCCAAATAAGTTTCAAACCGTTATAGACTCAAAAAAAAAATGCTCGAAATCAACTCAGAACTTCGTGAAAAAATTCACATATTTTGAAAATTTCAGCTCAATCATTCAAATAATAACAAAAAATTTCAAACAAAATATAAGAAAATTAAGATTTTTTTCTTTTCTGTTTCTTTTGACCGCTCCCTTTCTGCTAGTGAATGTTCATCTTTGTGTTTTGATTTTAGATACTCCAAAAAGATTTGGTTGAAATTTTTTTACTTGTAGCACCCGGAGGTTCTCTTCTAATTTTCTGACTGCAGATGTTACATTTAGCTATTTCGAGCCTATCCTGAAACATTGTAAAGTATTCAAATACTGCAGAAGCTGATCTTTTAGCCATATTGACTGAAAGTATAAACAAAATAATAATTTTTAAATAATGCAGCTAAATGATACAAGTTTGATACATAGCAATAAAATAACAATGATATGTATAAATACAGGTTAAATTGATAATTTTATATCTTACATTTTTTCAAACTTTACCTTTGGGTCTTACCTAGGTAAACGTGTTAAATCACTATTATGAATTAGAATAATTTTTTTTTTAATTTTTGTACTTTTTTTAAACTTTAACTATACAAAACTGTAATTTTCTGATTTTTTTTTAGAGAAAATGCATGTAATCATTAATTTAAGTGAATGTTGGCTATTCTACTCCTTCCTTACAATTAAATAAACCTTATATCTAATTTTCTTAACCTAAAATTTCAGTGCTTTTGACCTCTTTACAAATTTTAGGAAACCCCGGCCATAACCCCGGCCCCGACCCCGGCCCCGGCCAAATTTGGGTGACCCCGGCCCCGGCCCCGGCCCCGGCCAAATTCCAGCCCCGGTCGGTTCCTAGGCGTATAAATTGTTTGTAGATTGCAATTGAGGTTTGTATGTTGTTGTGTATGTCTGTGTTGGCCACTGTTTTGAGGATGTTGAGTTTTCTGTTTGCGGCTGAGGTGGTATTTTGAATGTGCTTGGAGAAAGTGAGGCGAGTGTCAAATGTTAGGCCGAGGATCTTTGGGGTTTTGTTGAAGGGTATGGGGGTGTTGTTTAGTAGGACTTGTGGGTGGGTGTTGGATATGTGTTTGTCTGTTGTTATGAGGGTTATGGAGGATTTGTTTGGGGATGCTGTCATCCTGTTTTCGACTAGCCAAGTTTGGAGTTGAGTTAGGTAGTCTTGAGTGAGTGATGTTGCCGTGGTGAGGTCTTCGTGAGTGGTGGCTATAGTTATGTCGTCGGCGTATGAGGTGATGCGGGTGAAAGTTGTTTGGGGTTGTGGGAGGTCTGCTGTGTAAAGGTTGAATAGAGTGGGGGAGAGTATGGCTCCTTGGGGAACTCCGTTCTTTATGTTGATGGTACGTGATTTATGGCCGTTTTGTTGTATTTGGGCGGTTCTTCCTGATAGGAAGTTGGATAGCCATTTCTTAGTATTTGTTGTGGATGTTGGATTGGAGGATTTTATGGATAAGATTATGTCTTGGGACAGTATCGAAGGCTTTGTTTATGTCAATTGCTATTAATATAGTTTTGTGATATGGCTTATGGTTTAGTCCGTTTAATATAGGTTGGATGATGTTGGTAAGTGCAGTGGTGGTGGAGTGGTTGGGTTTGAACCCGTGTTGGAAGTTTTGTTGTGGGATGAATTGGAGGATAGAATTTAGGATTAGTTTATATATATATATATATATATATATATATATATATATATATATATATATATATATATATATATATATATATATATATATATATATATATATATGGTTAGTCAGGATTGGGTGGGTTTAGGATTAGTTTATATATATATATATATATATATATATATATATATATATATATATATATATATATATATATATATATATATATTATATTATATATATATATATATTTTATTATAATATATATATATATATATATATATATATATATATATATATATATATATATATATATATATATATATATATATATATATATACAATTAAAAAGTTTTTGATTACCATTTTTTCTCTCTCTTTCTTTCTATTGT
>SEYY01019750.1:75000-87500 GCA_009176605.1 Armadillidium nasatum
CCATGTCCATCATTTGCAGCCAGGAGATGCTGCGATGCAACTCTAATTATGTCAGTTATAAACATCCATCGCCAGTTAATAGCAAACAAATACTGCTAAGTCGAATTTCATTCGTTAAGGTATCAATAACAGTTGAAACAGTCATTGTTGGAATTAGGAAAATCTAAATATATTCAATCACTGTACAAGTAATGTGTAGGTTGGTATCAAGAATAATTTTGTTGATCTTGATATCATTGACAAACATCTAACAAGTTAAAGAAAATCCAAATGCTTCAAAATATATTAGAGTTCTTAGAGCTTATTCCTTTGCTGATGCCGCAGAAAGTGTACTACTACATGACGGAGCTTTACATATTACTTGTGTTGTGAATCATTCATTACCTAAGCCAAACTTTCCCTAATAGATATTTCATGGTGGTATGACTCATTGGCAGCCATGATTGTCTCTTTTAATTTATTATTTATGGATATGGCTGAGAACGAATGTTTACCAAACAAAGCTGATTATTAAGAGAGTAATTGATCGCTCTCATTTTGGGTGTTGCTACTCATGTAGTCAAAGAAAGGATATAATATCTTGGGAGTTAGGGCATTAGTATATTAAACATTACTGATCAGTTTTTAAATATTTGTTGCGAACATATATATTTATCATTTATTATTACGGTATTATTTCAACAAATTTCAAACAGCTGTATCCCCTAAAGGCCTAAATTAATGAGAATATTTATCATGATATAATTTTTTTAAATATATTTATTTATTTACAATAACCCTTACTATCACCTCAACCTATTTCCCTCTCACCCTGATATATATATATATATATATATATATATATATATATATATATATATATATATATATATATATATATATATATATATATATATATATATATATATATATATATATATATATATATATATATATATATATATATATATATATATATATATATATATATATATATATATATATATATATATATATATATATATATATATATATATATATATACTCGTACTGAGAGATTTAAATAAAAATATAGTTGCAGCTGTGCTTTAGCCATGGATTGCAGCATAAGTGTTTGGGATATTCGTCGTCCGTACATTCCATTTTCTGCATTTCATGAACATCGAGATGTAACAACTGGAATTGCTTGGCAGGGAAATCCATATGTATTGCTTTCAGTTGGAAAAGTGAGAATTTTTTGTTATATATATATATATATATATATATATATATATATATATATATATATATATATATATATATATATATATATATATATATATATATATATATATATATATATATATATACTCATAAAATGTCTTTTGATAAAGGCCAAGGGACACTCAGCGTCCATCAGAATGGGAAAATAAAATTGAATGCAAATCAAAATCATTTTTTATTTTGTGTAAGTCAAAGGAAATGGGGGAAAAATATAATTGTGTTCCAGATTTTTATACTTCTAATTTTACCGCGTCTCTATACTTATTTGTTCGTTAATCTCTTTCACTAATAATTTTAGAGATTTTTTTTTTAAAAATCCGGATGCTTTGGTACTTTGGGATTATAATTGGTTATGTTTTTAATTAAAATGTTTCCTCATCGTCTTTAAGGAATCTTGTTTGTGATTCAAGAACGATGCTTTGGTGCACTTTTTAAATTATATTCGAGTCACAAAGGAAAATCTATTTTAAATTGTTTCTATACTTTTATCCAGTATAATTAGGATAATAATAATGCTTCTTAAACCTCATTAATTTTAGTCAATTACTAGTATTACACATAATTAAAGTCTTTTTATGCTATGTTTTTTTCAGTTTCAGTAGAAAATTTGAAAATAATTTCTTGTCTGTCAAGAAGGAAAATGTGAAATATTTTAAGTTATTAGTTGTAATTATTTTGGAAAGTTTTTACAACTGTAACGTTAATTTTTTTAAAAAAAATTGTGTATATATATATATATATATATATATATATATATATATATATATATATATATATATATATATATATATATATATATATATATATATATATATATATATATATATATATATATATATATATATATATATATATATAAAATAAAAAAAAAAAAAAAAAAAAAAAAAAAAAAAAAAAAAAAAAAAAATTTTTTTTTAATTTTTTTTTTATAAAACCAAAGTCATTAACACGTAAAATTATACCATTGTGATCAGTTCCTAAATTCTGAATTATCGCAAACAATATAGTTAAATTGACAAGAATTTAATTAAGGTAAAAAGTGAATTAAAAGTGTTTGAAAAATAATTAAGCTTTTTCTAATTTTGTAATCCTTTTTTTAATTCTTTATTCTCAAGTGCAAAAATCAAAAGCTTAAGTTTAGTTATTGTTGCATTTTACAAACATTGAGAGTTATAATATTTTTGTAATCAATCAACATCTGTCAAGGAGAAAGACTTTCCTAGCGGAGCTGAAGATTGTTTTCATAGGAGCAGAAGATTCTGGAAAAATCATTTATTTCTGTGACAGCTTTGCCAGTGTTAGAAACATCTCTTCTTGATTTTTTCCATTATATCTCTATGCATCCCTTTCTTCAGAAATATAAGGTTGACTGAAATATTTCTGTATTTTAATATTAATTTGCTCCTGAATCTGGTATGTGTCTGTCGAGTTTTGAGTTGAGGAGCCATAAAACTGAACAATTTCCTCTTAGGTGGAGGGTTTCCTGAACTTCTTCCTGGTAAATCCTCTGATAACTTAATAACGATATTAGAAGCTATTGAAGCTTTAAAAATGAACTGTGCTGTCCCTAATACGAAAGCCCCTTTTATTTCCTTATCCCTTTTTTGGGTACCGCCGCACCAGTAAAGCTTCAAACTAGGATATATTACATTTTGAAACTGATATATTTTTTTTATATTTGCATCCAACTGAAAACGCTTTTTTGTGGATTTTTTAGTCAGAAAAACATTGCACAATTATATTTTGAATGCATCTGCTCAAGATGATACTAAATTTATTGAATGTAAGATATATTTAAGCCTGATGAAGCAGAATACTGCCGTCGAGAACAGTCGGCTGCATCAACAAATGATTCAAAAATTTCTTTCCTACCTTTAGGAATATTTCAGTTATATTTTACATCTATAATCAGTAGCTAATACTCCTGAAAAGGCAAATCTTTTCAGCCTTCTTTTTTTTAATATAATTCCATCTTGAATGATTCTTGCATCTCTCCTCCTACTCCTCTCAGGTGACCCATGATCAGGTGAGATCCTGAGGTTTAAGGCTAGTGCCCCAAATGGCATTCCTTTCCTTGTTCTGAGGGACTATGCGTCTGAGTTGTCTGTCCTCGTTCGACTTTACTCTCAATGCACAAATATTTATAGTTTTCCCCAATTCTCGAAGCACGCATTTGTTGAGCCGGTCCCAAAGAGGGATAACCACTCTGATCATTCTAACTATCCTCCTATGGCTTTCACTTGTGATGTCGAAAATCTTTGAAACTCCTCAAATCTCATTTCCTTGATCACAGTCTCATTCCCTTCTTTCTGATCATCAGACCATTAGTATGGTCAACTGGTAACATACTTTTCCATCTTTTGATTTAGGAATATGGGGTCTTGTGTGGTGACACTTGAAGATATCGAGAGCTTTTGATAGGAAATGGTATAAGTCACTACTCTCTAAACTCCCTTCCTTTCGGTTTCTTGTTTATCTTGACTTATTCATGTCTAGTTTTCTATCATTTCATTCTATATCAGAACTTCTTGATGAGTGACCTCTTCCTTCTTTTGTATAATTGTTGCGTTCATCAGGGTTTTGTTTTATCTCCAACATTTTTCTAAACTTTCATCAATGATCATCTTAGCTGCACTTTCAACTCTGTTCATTCTTATTATATCTATGACTCACTTCTCCATTCTTCCGCTCATTTCAAATCAGGACCTTCTTTTGCATTTTGAGTTACTTCTCAACTCTATCTTTCTTGCTTTGTTCTCAATGATCTCGATTGGATTTCCCGGTGGGGTAGCCTCAGCTTTGTGAAATTCAACTCTTTAAAAACTCAATTTCTCGCTTCCCTTTCAACAACAAATTCCAACTCTATCTCCTTTAATGTCTCTCCCGTCTTACCGGTTCTGAACATAAACATACCTGTTCTGAACATAAACAATGAAGTCTTTGAAATCTCATTTCACAAAGGTTGCTATATATATATATATATATATATATATATATATATATATATATATATATATATATATATATATATATATATATATATATATAATATATATATATATATATATATATATATATATATATATATATATATATATATATATATATATATATATATATATATATATATAGTGATGGGACGATTAATTATCGCCATAGTCAATTTTCTGCCTATTAATTTACATATATTTCCTTATAAATATCTCTCTGCTCCACCCTTTTCTATTGGGAGTGAGGGGCTATTTAGTAGTGGGGACTAAATATACTCTCCAAAACGAAATCGAATTACTCCAGAAACTGGAGAAAAGATTGTTTCTGCATCACAATTTAAGAACTCTAAATTTAAAGTACTAGAATTTTGCATGTGTGTCCATGTTCTCGAATATTAAAATTTTTAAAATCAGTGTTCTGAAGATGCTATAATACTCGCTCTCGGCCTCAGATATATCAAAGAAGTGGTTATGTTAAATAAAATTTGCCACAGACAAATCTTGGTAAGTGAGAATCTTGCTGACATCACAACAACTGTTGGAAGTGATCGCCATTAGCATCAAGTCATGCCTGCACAGGTTTTTCCATGTTATGAAAGGTTGCCTCCAACATATTGGGAATCACAACTTCAATTTCCTGTCGAATATTGTCTTTCAGTTACATAAATGTACGTGGCTTATTACGATACACTTTACCCTTTCATTATGCTCCATATAAAGAAGTCTGGCGGAGGTCAAATCAAGCCACCTTGGTGGCTTCAAAGAAGAATTCAATTTTGTACATGCTGACATTTTGTACATGTTGAACGTGTGGCCAAGGCGTCATCCCGCTGAAAATAGCCAGTACCTAATTCCTCGTCATCCAAATGATTTACGAACTCATTGAAGATATTCATATGACCAGTACTTTGATGTTTATAAACGCATATCTGGCCAATCTGGAGCCGAGGGTGAGTGGGACATCCAGTATTGCATATTAAAATTACATGTATTACACATTTGAAAAAAGAATAAAGAAAAGAAAATTTAATTCCTTACATAATAATGGAAAAATAATGGAAATAATGGAAATTTTAGAAATTTGCGTTTCCAACTTCATCGTCATCGTCAAATTTTTTTTAGCCCATCACTATATATATATATATATATATATATATATATATATATATATATATATATATATATATATATATATATATATATATATATATATATATATATATATATATATATATATATATTTTTTTTTTTTTTTTTTTTTTTTTTTTTTTCCATTTTTATAATTACGACCGTTTTTTTCCTTAGGATAGCACACTCTTTTATCATTCAATGGAAGATGCAACACATCCTATTGAAAACACAAACCCTGTTGCCTTGGATACTAGTCCAAATGGTCTCGTTGCAGTTGCGAAACCTAAACCCGATCACTCCAACTATGGTCGAAACATGAAGCAACGTCATTTAAGGTGTTTATATATATATATATATATATATATATATATATATATATATATATATATATATATATATATATATATATATATATATATATATATATATATATATATATATATATATATATAATAATAATA
Source organism: Armadillidium nasatum (assembly GCA_009176605.1). Taxonomy (NCBI): domain Eukaryota; kingdom Metazoa; phylum Arthropoda; class Malacostraca; order Isopoda; family Armadillidiidae; genus Armadillidium; species Armadillidium nasatum. The sequence goes on from SEYY01019750.1 coordinate 80,825, forward strand.
ATAATATAATAATAATAATAATAATAATAATAATAATAATAATAATAATAAAAATAATTAATAAAAAAAAAAAAAAAAAAAAAAAAATAAAAAATAAAAAACTTTCATAAGTGTAATATTGTAATATTAATAGGTGTAAAAGCTCTTTAATTTTATATTTATATATATATATATATATATATATATATATATATATATATATTATATATATATATATATATATATATATATATATATATATATATATATATATATATATATTATATATAATATATATATATATAATATATATATATATATATATATATATTATATATATATATTATATTTATTTATATATATATATATATATTAGGAAAACATCTGTTAATGACTCTTTTGGGCAAGTGTTTTCGTCTTTGAATGTCTTCCGAGAAACTGCTGAATGTCTCTTATCATCAGAAAGCATCACTCATTTTGCTACAAATTACAAACTCACAGGAAAATCTCTCTCCGAGATTTGTGAACACAATGCTCAAGTCGCTAAACGATTAAGCAAATTTCAGGTTAGTATAAACTTATAGTGTCTTTTTTAAGTTTTATAGACAATGCTTTCAAAATGTAGACAAGCTCCTCTTGTTTTGAAACATTTGGATATTGGGTTTACTTGTTTTTTATATATATATATATATATATATATATATATATATATATATATATATATATATATATATATATATATATATATATATATATATATATATATATATATATATATATATATATATATATATATATATATATATATATATATATATATATATATATATATATATATATATATATATATATATATATATATATATCCCATCAACATCCGCATCCGCATCCATGCGGAACATCCTGCACAAAAATCAACATCCGCATCCGTATCCGCATCCGCATTTTCGAAAATTCAACATCCGCATCCGCATCCGCACTTTCGGAAATTCAACATCCGCGAATCCGCATCCGCACTTTCAAAAATTCCACATCCGCATCCGCATCCGCATCCGCACTTCTCCAAAATTCGACATCCGCATCCGCATCCGCAAATTAGAAAATATGACATCCGATCCCATCACTAATATATATATATATATATATATATATATATATATATATATATATATATATATATATATATATATATATATATATATATATATATATATATATATATATATATATATATATATATATATGCGAATTGTAGATCAAGAGTGAGGGTGAAGAGAGAACTATCGGATTGGTTTAGCATAGGAGTGGGATTGAGACAGGGGTTTGTAATATCTCCATGTCTATTTAATCCTATTGACACATGCAGTTTACTTAGAAAAATGGAGAGAGAAGGGACCCACATACTTACATACGAGAAATAATATAGCCACTCACGAATGTCACCAGTGAATGTTTTCACTTTCTCAATATGATGCGGCATGTGTTGGTGACAGAATCTGAAAAAGATGAAATACTTGTGAGAGAGTTTGAAGGGAAATGTGCAAACTCAGATTGAAATTCAATCCAGCGAAGAATAAAGTTATGAGGATTGGAGGTGGGGATGAGGAAACCCTGTGGAGGGAGGAATTGGTTTGTAGAAGTGTGACAATGGAAACTTGACGAGGTGAATGCAATTCAAATATCTAGTAATGTTGGGTGGAATAAGGGTGGGACGGAAAAAGAATAAAGAACAGAGTGGTAGAAGGAATGAAAGTATTGGGGGGCCTAAGAAAAGTATGGAAGAAAGGAAAAATTTCGAAAGAAATAAAGATAACGAATGACCATTAACTATGCCTTCCCTTCTGTATTGTACCCTCTGTCTCCAAACATAAACTTAACGTGCTCGGTCGAAAAAAGTTTCAATGTCTTTGAGATGAACAGATTTGAGAGCGATATATAAATTCAGAAGGATTGATAGGATTAGAAATGAAAGAATAAGGGAATCACCTCGTAAATGGAAGAGGCACCCAATTGATACGAAGGAAACACGTGCTAACACATGTCACATACTCTCCTCCAAGAATGACCCCAAGAGAACAGAATCCATTGGCAAGGTACGTAGAATCCGATTAATAAGGGAAGGGTAGGGAAGGGGAAGGCCAAACTGGATATACATGGATGGAGTGAGAGTGATTTTGATGGAAGGAATTTGATTTAACGAGGGTCAGAAGATTTGTGGAACAGAGATGGAGGGAAATTGGTGAAACCCCGACTTCAACAACCTCCCAAGACACTTACAAACCTTTGCAAGGGATTGATGGCGGGCACCACCCACGAAATGGGGAAAGGTGATAGTGAAATATATAATATATATAATATATAATATAAATTAACATAAAATATCCCATACAAAATTAACATCCGCATCCGCATCCTCCTCATCAAAATTCGCATCCGCATAACTTTCGAAAATTCAAACCAATCCATTCCAACATCCGCAGCATTTCGAAAATTCAACTCCGCATCCGCACTTTCGAAAATTAACATCCGCATCGCATCCGCACTTCCCAAAATTCAACATCCGCATCCGCTGAATTTTTTTTATCCGCATCGCATTCGCAATGGAAAATAAATGACATTCCGATCCATTACTAAATATATATATATATATATAATAATATATATATATATATATATATATATATATATATATATATATATATATATATATATATATATATATATATATATATATATATATATATATATATATATATAGGGAGACGATACCAAAATTTTTAACGATACCGATACCGATACCTAAAAATATGCCGATATTTACCGAATGCCGATACTTAACTCTTGTCCAAAAATGTTACCGATACCGATGCTTTACTCATCCAAAATATTTTGCCGATACTGATACCGATACTGAAAAGGCCGATACCGATACAGATACCGATACGGTATCGGAAAATATGCCGATACTTACCGATACCAATACCGATACCGATTCCTCCATCATATATATATAATTATATATATTATATATATATATATATATATATATATATATATATATATATATATATATATATATCGGTTTAATACCAGGATATATTTGGTGGAAATTTGGCCTATATATATATATTATATATATATATATATATATATATATATATATATATATATATATATATATATATATATATATATATATATATATATATATATATATATATATATATCGACCTTTAATCTGACCAGGATCCCGATTTTCACCTTTCTTTGGTGGAAATTTGGTAGGCCTCTGGCCTTGGCCCACCAGAGGTATATATATATATATATATATATATATATATATATATATATATATATATATATATATATATATATATATATATATATATATATATATATATATATATATATATATATATATATATATATATATATATATCGGCCTTTAATGTGACCAGGATCCCGATATACTCCTTTCTTTGGTGGAAATTTGGTAGGCCTCTGGGCTTTGCCCACCAGAAGCAATATATATATATATATATATATATATATATATATATATATATATATATATATATATATATATATATATATATATATATATATATATATATATATATATATATATATATATATATATATATATATATAGATTTGCTTTTTCAAATGACAAACTTAAACTAATAATAAGCTGGTTCTTCGTGCTTCTTCGAATCTTGTGATAGTTGATGCATGAATTAATCATCTGTTATCTGTTATCAGATTACTTTAATATACTCTTAACACTACTTTTAATTTGTTTTCGATTATTTCCACTTTTTTACTGCCTGTAATTTATGGGTACCTGTGAAGCTAACAGGTGATATATATATATATATATATATATATATATATATATATATATATATATATATATATATATATATATATATATATATATATATATATATATATATATATATATATATATATATATATATATACCGAAGATAGCGGCAACATGGCAAATAATTCAGATTATCTACAGTGGTTGTTGTGTGAGCAATGATTGCTGTCAAGGATTTTCTTCAAAAGAGGATCAAAGAATTGATTTTACTCCCGAAACTGATTCAAAGTAAGTAATGAAGAAGTTTACTTATAATTTGTTCACTATTTTAGTTGGTTCTCCTGCAATGAAATAATTATCCCAAGTGATTTTTCCTCAAGAAAGATATCGGATCGATTTATATATATATCGGTTTCGGTATCGGCATATATATATATATATTATATATATATCGGTATATATATAAGTATCGGTATCGGTAAATATCGGTATCGGTATATTTATATATATATATATATATATATATATATATATATATATATATATATATATATATATATATATATATATATATATATATATATATATATATATATATATATATATATATATATAGACACGTTCGTCACGTTTCTGGTGAAGGAAGCGGGGACACAAATATTGGCACAGGAGGCGTAAGTGCAGAGGATGAAACTGAAACAGACGACACAGATAACCATGATATGAAATTAATGCATATTGCAAGGTTAGTATTAAATAAAATATAATCCAGTAGGGTAAGAAAAGAATGAAATTTAAAAATTCTATTTGATATAGTTAAATGAAAACAAGTTGATGAAATGTGTTTTGTTCCTTGATGATACTTTAAAGTTTTTAAATATTTGTTCTTTTTTTAACCTCTAATTTGTGTAGTATTTTTTTTATCATTGAAATTGACGCTCTATTTAGATTTTTAAATATATATATATATATATATATATATATATATATATATATATATATATATATATATATATATATATATATATATATATATATATATATATATATATATATATATATATATATATATAAATGAATATTTTGTAAATATTTACTATAACCTTAAACCACAATTTTTGTCAGTATAGCACTGATAAATAATCATTTAAATATACTTTTTTTTTTTTTTTAATTGATACTAGTTGAATAGTTTAGTTATTGTCATTTAGTGTTTTATTAATTAAATATATTTTTTTCATGTTTTTACCCCTCAGTGGAGTCAATGTTACTAACGACTTCTTCTTCGGTGATGACGAAATCTCTCCTTTACCCTTTGATTACGACAATCTAAATAATGTTGACCCAAATAACGAATGGATGCTTCCAAATGAAGCATTCCAACCTCGTCGTGATATTGTTTATCGCTCTACAACACCTCCAGAAGATTTTTCTGCTAATAATTCTCAGAAAGAACAGTCGAATCAACAGGATGAAGAAGGTGGGCTACTTATTATAAACCTGACTTCATTTATTTATGGCCCCGAATTTGAAATGAATATTTACAATATGGCTCTCTCCCTTTTTAAATATTACGCATACACGATTGTATTTTTAATATATCTTTTACGTGTAATCTTTTTCATTCTTTTTTTTTTTTTTCAACATTGACTAAGGAAAACCTTTAGTTTTGTGATGGTATTGTATATTGTACAAATTTTTTGTTAATTTTGAGATTTAATTTCTCAAAAATTTTAGCTTGCCATATTTTTCTTGAAAATTATAATTATTTTATATCTTTAATTTAAAATTTTATACTTTTTTTCATTTTATTACCAAAACTTTGTTTTAGTAATAAAAAACATCTGAAAATTTTTCTTTTTCAGAAATTCGTGTTAACACTAACGATTTGGAACACGTTATGGCATCCTCCCTTCGGATATGTGAAAGTGAGCTTGAACTGCCTCCTCCTCCTCCAGATTTTACACCTCTTGTTATTGATGTTTTGCAGTATTATGCTAATTTGGGTGACGTTCAAATGTCTGTTACACTTATTATAGTCTTAGGAGATCGGATTAAAGTAAGTTTAAGTACCTGTTGTTATAAATTGATATTTTTCGCTGGAGAATATAAAGCTAGCTTAGCTGATAATGCTATTTTTGTGTCGTAATGCTTACAAACCATTTCGTTTATTGTTTTTGCTTCATAGTATATTGAAAATAATTTTTTTATCCTACTTTTTAACACAGTCTTCATAACGGAATAGTTATCTCTTTAAGACTGTCTTATACTCTTACCTCAAATCTTTGATTAGTTTTTGTTATTGAAAACTATTTTTAAAAACTTGCCGTTTACCGTGGCTCAAACGGTAGCGTGATTGACTCACGTGCTTGAGGGCCCCGTTTTGATTCCTCTTGGGAATCCTAGGTATATACTACCTAGAAAAGTTCCTCTCCTCGAATAGGGCAATGCCCGTGAAATGTAAACTTTTTTTTAAAATTTAAAAAAAAAAAAAATCTGCTTCCAAATTTACTTTGTTTAGATAGAATATATTCACTTTCGAAGCATATTATTTGTATAGACAATGATGGTATATTTGTGAAAGGTATACTGTTATCCTATTCTTTGCTCTTTATTTAGCCAATACATAGTAATATATAAATTTACTGTGTGTACCCAGGTGTACCTGAAGTTATCGTAAAAAAACATGCTTGACCGAAATATAAATCATCTTAATATCTTCTTCTAGTCATTTGGACACATTTACTTTTTAATCAAAATATGATTGTAGTTTTCATTATGCTATTTTCAGAAAACTTGTCATTTTAGCTCATTTCTCCTTATTGCTGCCAGTGCATTACCATGACTTATTTCTACGAGTAGATACACATC
>SEYY01019750.1:92500-95000 GCA_009176605.1 Armadillidium nasatum
TTTTTTTTTTATCAAAAAAATTTTTTGAAACTTTCAAACTGAAAAACATTTTCGACATACACAAATTTTTACCTTTTATTTTTATTTTCACAACTCCTTCACTCCTTCTAGATTTGCTGAATTGACAAATTAAAACTATCTATAATTTTAAAATTTTAAATACTTCTGCCGTATATTCATGACAGATGAAGTATTTATTCCTCAAGTCATGTTGATGATCATTGTCATAAAAATTGGTTTACAAGATCGTCTTTATCAACTCTGGCTTCTGTATAACTTAATTTTTATAATCAATTATATATATATATATATATATATATATATTTATATATATATATATATATATATATATATATATATATATATATATATATATATATATAATATATATATATATATATATATATATATATATATATATTATATATATATATATATATATATATATATATATATATATTTTTCCCAAAACTGTGATTAATGTGTGTATAACAATATATGTATTTGCGTGTAAATATTGTTTTTTAATATATTTTAAATAAAATTTAAAGTTACAATCTTTTCATTACCTTTCAGATATTCTAGGTATATATATATATATATATATATATATATATATATATATATATATATATATATATATATATATATATATATATATATATATATATATATATATATATATATATATATATATATATATATATATATATATATATATATATATATATATATATATCACTTCAAAGTCATCGTCATTAGAGAACTTCACATGCGTTTTTTTTTGTCTGATGTTATCGTATATTATGTCTTAGATCAAAATATTTCCTTGTTGAAAATCTATCCATATGAGTATCTAACTCCAATAGATATAGAATATTCTTTCTACCTACCTACCCACAGCACTGTTTCGAACTAATTAAACTCTTAAATAATTTGATCCATCCTGTTCAGTTAAGGAATGGTTACTTCGATTACCTAACTACACTTCGTAACTCATTTTAATTTACTCGGATGGGTCCAAACAGAAATTGGTGGATGCATCATCAATCTTTCCCGACCACTTCTATCTCACTCACTTCCTTTCCTTTCGCTGGTATTAAAAGGCAGAAGTTACAGCAATTTTGCTGGCGATTTCTAAGACTTAATACAGTACCTTCATATGTAATTTTTTTCTGATACCCGCATAGCTGGTCTTGCATTAAGTGAACCGAACACAACAAATCTCTCTGTCCTTATTGCTCAATTTCTTTCATTTTGCCACTATCTAATTCCAATTTATATGTCTCTATCTCATTCGGTGTCGTATTTCTTGATAATGAGGCAGATAGTTTTGCTAACCTACCCTTCAAGACCCACCATGACTGCTGGGAACTTTTTCCTGACATTCAAACTGTCTTCCATCATTCAATACGTACCTGTATCCGCCATTGTTTTCAGATAGTCCTTTAAATTAACCTATACTTGGAAAAATGGAATCCTTTATGTCCTCGCGATTTTTACCATGACCAGATTTTGGCTTGACTCCGCATATTCCAAGTAGCTCTTTACTCTTAGCTACCTAGTTTACAAGGTTCCTCTCTCAGGCTGGTAATTTGTAAGCTGTAAACTTTTTCTTCGATTTATAATTTGTTCGCAATGTTTAACACCGCCCGTCGTCAGCCAAAAGTTTTTCCCATTCTTCTTCATTAGATCCCACAGTGAGAAATTCCCAACAATCAATAGCAACATTTCTTACGTACAAAATTTTACCTCTTCCCACAAACAGCTATCAGTCAAATGGAGGCTTTCTTCCATTCTTTGAAGAATCAGCATTTGACTGGCATTTACCACTAAACCCAAATTTTTCCACAGTCTTGTATAAAGACATTTTCCTCCTACAAAAATTCTCATTATATATATATATATATATATATATATATATATATATATATATATATATATATATATATATATATATATATATATATATATATATATATATATATAATATATATATATATATATATATATATATATATATATATATATATATATATATATATATATATATATCTATATTATTTTTTAAAAATTTATAATATATATATATATATATATATATTATATATATAATATATATATATATATATATATATATATATATATATATATATATATATATATATATATATATATATATATATATATATATATATTTTTTGTAATATTTAAGGATATCAAAGTGCAGTCTGGCCATATATATATATATATATATATATATATATATATATATATATATATATATATATATATATATATATATATATATATATATATATATATATATTATATATATATATATATACTATATATATATATATATATATATATATATATATATATATATATGGTCAGACGTGCACTTCGATATCCATTAAATATTACAAAAACTACTAAACTTACGTTAAAAAGGATAACATTTTTGGAATCCTTGGCGAATTTTGATTATAAGGAAAAT
>SEYY01019750.1:100000-112500 GCA_009176605.1 Armadillidium nasatum
AAAAATTAATATTTTACAGGAATGACAATCCAAGCAGAAAATGACTTAGGGAGGATGAACAGGACACAATAAATCTCAAAATTGACCACAGTAATGGGAGGTAAAATGGTCGATCCGGATCTGATTGCCTTGGTGCGATCCACTCTGAATTGCTACCAGTTAATATAACGTTTAATATAGACATCTATTGTGAGCAGCTAAAGCGTTTAAACACCTCGTTAGGTTGAAAATCTCAAGAATCTCAAAAGTGTGTGGTTTAACTAGAATAAGCACAACTCTTTAAAGCAAGGGTCTCCTTGTGAAAAGATTAAAGTTCTCCAATGAGAAATATTCCCACACTCTTCTCTAATTTTGCTTCGTCTGATCCTGTTCCCGTCCATTTGATGGACTAATTCTTAACACACATGTTAAGAAGGTTGAATTTTTTTTATTTTTATTTGTTTTTTTTTATTTTATTTTTTTTGTCTCCTCTGTTGGGCAAAGGCCGGAGGCTTACCAGTATCCACCAGAGTTGGGAACATTCGGAATCTGTTCGCTAATGGCCGACGTGACCCGATACACGGCGTTTAAAAGAATGCAAGTCAAAGGAAGTTGGGAAAACAGATAAAGGGAGTGTGTTCCAGACTTTACCACTAGAGTACATGTAAGATTGAGCATAGCGGTTAAGTCTGGGGTCGAGAGAGTTGGACAGAGAAAGGATGAGACTGTGTAGAAAGGAGTGTCGCACGAGCCCTTCTCAATGGAGGAGGTATGCGACGTGAGAGTTCAGAAGAGCAATGTCCGTTGTAATAGAGATAGCATAGAGAGAGTGACGCAACAATTCGACTGGTAGAAAGAGATTGGAGAGAGTTAGTAAGAGCAAAAGAGTTTATAAGACGAAAAGCTATAGACTCCACCTTTTCGAGAGAGCTGTATGTGTGGAACCACCCCAGATGTGCGAGGCGCACTCCATACAGGGGCGAACAGCACCCATATACAGAGCAAGCAACTGGGGTGGCGTAAAAAAAACACGAAGGCGCCTCAGAACACCCAACCTCTTAGAAGCTTGTTTAGAGAGAGAAGTAATGTGATCTTTCCAAGAAAGATCACGAGAAAAAAGAAACATCGAGAATATTGAGAACAGATGAAGGTTTGAGTTGAGTGTTTTCGAAGAAGATATCATAGTTGTGTGGAAGATTGTGTCGAGTAGAAAGATGGAGGAATTGTGTTTTTGAGGCATTGAAAACAACATGTTTTCTCTGCCTCAGTTTGAAATACGAGAAAGATCAGAGGTCAGTTGCTCCAAGGCCATCCTTCTTGAATCTATCAACCGCTGTTGGGAGGTTTTTTTTTTTTAAATTGAAAGGAGTAATGAAGGGTGGAGTCATTGGCATAAGAGTGTATAGGAGACGAAGTAATAGAGAGAAGGTCGTTGATGAAAATTAGAAAAAGAGTTGGGGATAGGACATCCTTGAGGAACACCATTATTTATATAGGAAGAACTGTGGCCGTCTACAACAGCTGCCATAGAACGACCGGAAAGGAAATTATAGGGAAGGTCTCAGAGAGAAGGATAAATTCCGAAAGAGGAAAGTTTGGAAATCAAAGCTTTGTGCCAGACTCTATCGAAGGCTTAATAGGTTCCCTATTATTTGACAATGTCAACCGCAAAATCAGACTGAATAATCTGAACACCTTTTCTGCTCTTTCTTAAACACATCACACCATTTTTTATAATAGTAATTGATGTTGTAAAATGAATATTTTACAGAAATGACAATTCAAGCAGAAAATGACTTAGGAAGGATGAACAGGCTTCAATAAATCCGAAAATTGACCACAGTAATGGGAGGTAAAATGGTCAAAAGACTGAAGAGCCGAGGAACAAGAGTAAGAAAGTAGGGAAAGAAGATCACCAGTAGAACGTTCTTTACGAAAGCAATACTGGCGATCAGAGATAAGATTAGAAGAATTAAGGTGTTTCCAAATTTTCCTGTTAAAGATAGATTCGAAAACTTTAGAAAGAACGAAGGTTAAAGAAATAGGACGATAGTTAGAGAGTTGAGAGGGATCCCCCTTCTTCGGCACAGGTTGAATGAGCGCACGTTTCCAGCAAGAAGGGAAGGTCGAAGTAGAAAGGCAAAGATGAAATAGTTTACCAAGGCAGGGTGCAAGCTCGTAAGCACAAGTTTTGAGAACCGCAGGAGGAGGACCATACGCCTTCTTAGTGTTAAGCTCAGAGAGAGCAGAAATGATATCTTTAGAAGAAATTACAATGTTAGTCATAAATGAGTTGGAGGGGATTGAAGGAGGAGGAATAGCTCCGGAATCGTCTAAGGTAGAGTTAGAGGCAATAGTTTGAGCGAAGAGTTCAGCTTTAGAGAACGTAAAATGGCATTTGTGCCATCTGAGGAAACTAGAGGAGGGAAAGAGGAAGAAGCAAAGTTAGAGTTAACAATTTTTTGCAAAATGCCTTGAAAGGGAGAGAGGAAGAGGAACCAGAAAGATTATTGCATTTGCGGCGGAGAAGAGAGTTTTTTTGTATCTGGAAGAATAGATTTTGCACGATTTCAGCATGAAATATAAGCTGAATGAGTTTCAGGGGTTTGTAGACGAAAGGTAATCTCTGAAGGCAGCATCCCTGCCAAACCTATCAAACCAAGGTTTGTTTGGTTTAGTAGAAGGGAAAGAAAATGAAATGTACGCCTCTATGCCAGAGAGAATCACCCCGTTTATGCGTTCAGCACACTCCGAGGGACCCCTCCCACGAAAGCAATAATCATTCCCTGGGAAATCAAAGAAGTACAACCGCAAGTCAGACCAATTAGAAGCACCAAAGTGCCAGAAACGTCTCCTCGCCGAAGGTGGGGGCCGTTTTTGCGAAAGACGTGCAGAGACAAAACAAGATACGGAGATAAGAAGGTGATCTGATGAACCCTTTAAATTCTTTCCTCGAATATCAGGATTCAATTTAGAATTACAAAATTGACGAAAACTACTAAAAGTTAAATTTTGCAATAGTTTTCTTAATTTTCATTCAATCTACATGAAACATGAAGCAAAATATATCATTATGCAAGTTATGAAACTTCATTTTCAAGTGTTTTTCTTATCTTAACCCCTGTGTCTTTTAGTACAAATTGATTACGAAAGAAATATCCGATTAAAAATATCTCGAATAAAATATAAGATTTACATATGTTCTAAGTAAATGTTTTACCTTTACGTCCTCTCTTAACAATATCTAAAAACTCTAAAAACAAGGAAATCTCCTGGAAGCCTTTTTTCAAACAGTATCCTATAAAAAAATTCCCCCTTCCCCCTCCCCATCCACTCATTCAATCGATATGAAATCTTCAGGAATTGGGCAAGGTGCTCATTTTTTATTTAAGACATTTTATATACGCTCAATGATTGTTTTTTTCTTTTTTTCCAGTTTTTGTTACAAAAATTATTTAAATAAAAGATATGCATCTCTCCCAATTCCACGTACTCCGAAAATTTAAAATAGATCGGATGAAAATTTAAAAAAAATCAGTGTAATTTTTCACATTTGAACAAAATTTTACATTTTTTATGAAATCAAAGATTTAAAAAAAAAAATCCTCTAGAAGAGATATTTTTCTTTTTGGATATTGTTTAGAAGGAACATAAAACTAAAACCTTTATTAAGAATACACATAAATCTTATTTGTCCTATGTGAGGTACTGGTACTTTTATTTTTCCGGCATTCAAATAGCACAAAAAGGTCAAACCGATATAGGTACAGAAAAACGCTCAAAATCGACGTTTGAGAACTCCCCAGTGACTCATTTTCCTTATAGATTCATTTAGATCTTAAGAGAATTCAAAAGTTATTCACAAATTTTCTTTTCCCAAATTTCAATATGTACAATTTCTTTACGACAAATTGATCCCTTCCTTGTTTGACCAAAAGGTTTTTACAAGAACAAAATTAAGAAGACTGTGAATCTGGATAAGGAAGTAACTCAAAATGATTAAACCTTTGTTATTAAATAAACCATAGTTTGCATGATTTAAATCAATTGATTTTTTATGCAATTTTTTTTTATTGTAAAAAAAAAATCCAAAAATTTCTTGGTAATTTTTTTTTAATAAATAAATTCACCGTCTTCTCATTTAAGTTTACAGTATGACAAGAGAAGTTGTAAAAAATAAATAACTAAGCTAAAATTAATGTTAATTTAAAAATTTTATTATGCTGAGGGCAAAAATTAATCGACGTCCAACAATATTTTTCACTAAATAATTGACAACTTCAAAGAAATTCTTTTAGTTTTGAAATCTAGCTTTAAATATTTATATAGAATTTGTTTCATTAGTGTGTTAGTTTTTTTTTATTTTTTTTTTATATTTTTTTATTTTTTTATTTTTTTTGCAAGCTGTACTAGCATGACCATAACGAAATAACTTTTCCTATCCACAAATTTAATTAAAGGAAAACACTAAATAGAAGCTAACTAGTATCAATAAATATAAACTTATTAAAAAAAAAATGCTTCTTGTTAACTTGCTCCAAAAAATTATGTAGTACTGTAGAGGAAATTAAAAAAGGAACCAAAGACTATAAAAAGCTTCTACCACAAAATATTTTTTTTTTCCACTAGTTGAATTTTTTTTATAATAATAATAATTATTCAAAATAATAATAATAACTTTAATATTTCAACTGAATTACTTAACAAACATTTAATGTTCTACTTCTATTTTCTTATGTTGTAATTTAATTTGTTTTATTTTTTCTTCAAAATTTTAAGTGTTGAGATTTGAGACTTTAAAAATACAATGTTTTTTTTTTTTTTTTTTTTTTTTTTTTTTTTTTTTTTTTTTTTTTTTTTTAATTTATCATAATAAAAATTTTAAAAATAAAAGCATTATATTGATTACCCGTTTTATTTAGAATTTAAATACAGTGAGCTGGTTCTATCAGTCGCTTTTCTTGTCGTTTTTAAATACAAAATTTTTATATTTTTTATTTTTTTTTATTTTTTTTTTAAATTAAAGTTTAAGTAAGAATTAAATAATTATATTTACTATATATTATTCTTTATTCTTGTGAGAAAGTCTATTAAATATAAAAAAAAATGACTTGTAGCTACTAAAAAAAAGAAAATAAAATAAAATAAAAAATTAAAAAAAATTAATTTTTTTTATTTTTCTATTTTTTGATATTCATATATATATATATATATATATATATATATATATATATATATATATATATATATATATATATATATATATATATATATATATATATATATATATATATATATATATATATATATATATATATATATATATTATATATATATTATCACCAACCATGGAATAAATAATAATAATGATTTTTTTTTCTGACCCGAATTCAGATACTTTTATAGATAACCTATTTATATATATATATATATATATATATATATATATATATATATATATATATATATATATATATATATATATATATATATATATATATATATATATATATATATATATTGGTACTAAAGAAAAGATCTTCATCGCTGGTTTAAGATAGTAGATAAAAAGATTAAGATAAAGATAAGATTAAGATTTCCAAGATAAAGATCCGACATGTTAATACGCACTGCGTTTGAATTTGTTAATCGAAAGAAAGTGAAGAATTCATGAAAAATAAATGCCAAAAACATTAACAGAAAGCTCTCATTAAAGAATGATTATAGTAATGTAGTCTGATGTGAGAAAGGGGAAGTGTGTTCGAAAGACTAGTCCCTTTAGAAGGGAAAGAAAAAGTGTTTAAGAAACAAAAGATCCTTGTAATATCAGCGGAAAAAGAAAATGTATACAATCGTTAAATGGAGAGAATTGAATTAGCAGCAATAAGTGAAAGATGGAGAGATTGTGAAACGAAAAACTGTAGACTCTACCTTCTCTGGAAGAGTTTCATGAGTGTAATAATCCTATATATGAGACCCAAGATTCATACAGAAATAAATAATATAAAATGCAAACCAAAAAAAGGAAGGATGAGGAGATACCCCAAATCTCATTACCTCTTAAAATAATAATAATAAAAGAACACAATATAACCTTTGAAGAATCAGAAAAATATCATACTCCAGAAATATAATAATATAGAATAGGATCTGAATTTCATGGTTTTGAAGATTAAACGTGTGGAAGACTCCGTCCAGTAACATGTTCAAGAAACTGAGGACTGAAAGAAAACTGAGATTCCTTTTCTCAACTAAAGATACGAGAATTATCAGAGGTCAACATCTAAAACGCTACACAAACATTTGCTATTATCTGTTTGCCTGACTGTTTTTTAAAGAACTGAAACTGTTTTTAAAGGTGAGATCTTTAACACTAGAGTAAATAGGTAAGGAAACCCAAGAGAGAAAGTAACTTTAGTGAAAAGAATAAAGAAAAGGTTGTAAAATGGCAAAACAGAGTCCTAAGGAAAACATCCATCAGTAGATTAGCGAACAAATACAGTTAACTTTAGTTCTCTACAATAACTCCTGAGGGTTTATTCACACTAGAAAGTAAACTGATTATAATGAACAAAAGACTATTAGCTGAGTAAGAGAAATCTGTAAATCGGAGTTTATTGTCGTACTCGCTCGAAAGCCTTTGATATGTAGTCCAAACATCAAAATTGTTATCTGAAATTCTCTAAATCAGGATATCAATAATCAGTTAATTGACCACCCTTTGAAAGCCTGCTTTTTAAGCCATTGTGGTGTTCAGAGATAAAATTTAAACAATTAAAATAATTATATTAAGAAGTGTCCAAAATTTTTTAAAAGAATAGAGGTTAAATCAAATAATAATTTGAAGGTCTGAGAAGAAATCATTTTCTATTCAGGCTTAATAACTTTCCTGTAAAAGAGAGAGAGAAAAAAAAACAAGCTGGTAGGCCAAGGCAGGGTGCAATCAAAAAAGTATAATTTTAAGAACCATAAAGAATAAGTATTTTCTTAGTATTAGTTCTGGAAAAAGTGAAGTAAGAAAGAGAGACAGAGCAGAAACAATAATCCTTTTAAGGAACTAAAATATTAAGAATAACACTGGTCTGCACCATTTTAGAGGTCTAAGGTATATCAACGGTTCTGATATGTTTTTTTGCATGCGGAAAAAATACCTGCTCTCAGTTTTGCCTCGCTTACGCATAGAAATTTTTTCCTCAGGAAAGCGAATTCTCTACCCTCTACATTCAGGGATTGAAAAAGTTTCCATAATTCCAAGCCTGATATGCAGCGATGGAAGTAGAACCTTCCGTCTATCCACTAGAGCGTGGTACACAACGTTGTGGGGACCTGGCTTCAAACATGACCTTACTGGCCAGTCTCATTGTACATAGTGCTGTTTGTCTGCTATCCACATACAATAGGAATCATATTGTCGCATTTCGTCACGACTTCGGTACCATGAAAATGTAGTTCCAGGAGGTAATAAATTTTTTTCATAAAGCAGTGACCCGAACAGCTGCTGATTCTTTGGATAAACACAAATCTCGTGTCAAATCGTTTAGCTCCACTTGGCTTAAGGGTTTATATTGATTTGTCTCACTCGTAGGTTAATATGTATTGATGTCATAAACAGGTTGACCTTCTATGTGTTCATCGGCAACAGACGATGAGTCTGTTCCCAAATTTTGAGGCGGAGATGGAATTGGAATTCCAGATCCATGAGCAACTGGTTTGATTCCAGAAGTTACATCCGAATATTTTAGTCGTTTCTTATTTTTTCGAATTATGCCTGCAACTAACGAGAAAGACATATAGTTGCAATCAATATGTGCCAATAAAAACAAAAACAATTTTATGAATAAGCATTAAATGGCCCAATACATGAATATCGGCCTAGCTTGCAAGAGGTCTAGCGTTCGATTCCCCGAAGGTACTAGATAAACCCTTCATTTTTTCTATAGGTACTACAATGGCAGGTGCTCGAGGGAGTTTTCTTCCTCTTCTCTATTTGCATATGCCACTCCTTGAAAAGGGCTCTGCCGGTGAGTGGTATTGAGCTGTAAAAATATAAAATAAAAATAAAAAATATAGCAAATAAACTAGCGTATATTTACGGAAATTACATAATGTCAGATATATTATAATATATATATATATATATATTATATATAATATTTATATATATATATATATATATATATATATATATATATATATATATATATATATATATATATATATATATATATATATATATATATATATATATATATATATATATATATATATATATATATGGTCAGACGCCATTGAATGTGAAATATTCGGATTTTTAAATAAAATGTTGTTTTATTAATGTTTCTTAGAACTGAGATTTCTCTAAAACTTGACCTTACTGACCAAAATGGGATTCAGTTCTAAATTCAACATTCAAACAAAATATCAGAATCATTGAGAAACCCTAAACCTCTTTAAAAAAAATATTTCAAATTCAGACCATAGTGTAATCTTGTTGAATATACGAAGAGGTACAGATATTTCTAAGGGGGAATCAGAAACGAAAAGTTCTTAATAAATAGCTTCAGCATTGAACTGAATGTAATATGCAAAAAAGAGAAAGAAAGAAAAATGAATAATAAAGAGCGAAGGTAAAAGAAATGTTTTCGCAAATGAGTCAGAAATGTTTGGGAAGATGAGGAACCAAAAACAAAATAAAATAAATGAGTGTGTCTGCTAATGACAATAACTTTTAAGGCAGTTCTTCTGAGATACACACACACCACACATATATATTATAATTATAATATATATATATATATATTATATATAATATATATATATATATATATATATATATATATATATATATATATATATATATATATATATATATAGAGAGAGAGATAGAGAGAGGAGAGAGAGAGAGAGAATAGACATTTAAAATCCAAGTTATGTTGATAATAAAACTTTTTTTTTGGTCATTGCGTCAAGTTTTTGACCCATTTTTATTTTTTTATTTTTTTATTTTTTTTTGTCTTTAAATTAAAGTTTATTTAAACAATTTTTATTTGCTTCTTGTTTCGCAACTTTATTACACGTTAAACGAGAAGTCTTCTCACTTTCTCAGATTTAGAATCTGCAACACCTTTATTATGTAATATTAATATCTATTTATCATTAATGCTCAGAAATTATTTATTAATTCTAAAGTCGAATGTTTAAAAGGAAAAATATATTGACTAAGAATTACGACCATTGGTAACTACAATAAGGTAAGTGATGATAATCTATAGTGGTTCTTTTAGTTCCGGCTATCTGGTCATGTCTGTAATATTATATTATATATATATATATATATATATATATATATATATATATATATATATATATATATATATATATATATATATATATATATATATATATATATATATATATATATATATATATATATATATATATATATATATATATATATAAACTATATTATATATAAATATAATATATAATATAATATATATATATATATATATATATATATATTATATATATATATATATATATATATATATATATATATATATATATATATATATATATATATATATATATATATTATATATATCACTAGTTCTAAAAAGTCAGAGGTCAGCATGAAACCACCAGAATTAAGGAATGGGAGAATGCTAAATACTGGTTAAATTCAAAGCTTCACAGGTCTTTAAGCACAACTCTTGAAAGGAATAATTTGATGGAGAATGTTCCAAACTTTCCTTATTAAGCATCGAAAGCTTTGTACCATATTCTATCAAAAACTTTTGGTGTGATTAGCACCACAGCAAATACTTAGAAGGCGGGACAAAATGAGTTTTGTAGTTAAAAGAAAGGATGTAACTGTGTATATACACCAGTTCTCAAGAGTCCAAAAGAGTAGTGTCCTTTGTAATATCGATAGTATAAAGAGAGTGATGCAATGGTTAGATTCCAAAAAAGATATTAGAGAGAGACTAAAAGATATTAGAGATAGTGGGAGAACTGGTAAGGAGAAAAGTCTAGATTCCACTCTTTCAGCAAGAACTGTGAGGATGCACACGCCCCAGATTCTCCATATAAAGAAATGAAACCCTCATAGAGAGCAGTTAACAGGGATAGCAAGAAGCTCGGAAAGCTACTCAAGTCGTCTGTCTTCCGAATAGCTAGTTTTGTAAGAGAAACTGCGATCTTTCCGAGAAAGATCCCGATAAAAAGAAACAATTAAAATATTAAGAACAGAGGTAGATTTTTCTTGTGTTTTCGAAAATGTAGTTATCTCTGATAGATAAATGATGGGAATGATTTTTTGAGCTACTAAAAACAGTCAATGTCCTTTCTGTCCAAGTTACGAGAATGATCAGAGATAAGGTCATAGATGCCCTAATGGTCACCCTCCTAGTATTAATTAACTAAATATGATTTTTATGATCGTTTTACGTAGTGAAATAAAAAATGAAACGAGGTAAACGAAAATGTAGCAAATGCTGAAGTTATCAGAATAAGAGTAGGTAAGAGATGAACTGACAGATAGAGAAAGTCATCATCATCACCCAACTCGGTAGGCTGGTGCTTGTCAGGTGTTACTCCTCCAGAATCTTAGGTCCTGTGCAAGGTATTGCTTTGGTAAAATGAACAGTTTCTATTTTACGTATCCGGCTTGCTGAACCTGTTGTCAAGATCATTAATGAAAATAAAAAATGCCTAAGGGATGTATCTGAACCTTGAAAAACACCTCTATTACTGGATTTAAAGCTTGAATGGTTATCTTCTATAATAACAAATGCCAAAGAACTCGAAGGGAAATCAGAAAGAAGGATAAACACCGACAGATGGAAGCTAAGAAATCAAGGCTTTGTTCAAGATTTAATCGAAAGAAATTGATATGTCCAGTGCCACAGCAAAAGATTCACCAAAACGCAAAAGAAGTGCAAAGGACCATTAGTCAAAAAGAAAGAGTGGAAAATTACCAGTGGAAAGTTCTTTACGAGAATCAAGCTTGGCTGTCTGAGATGAAATTAATAGAAATTTAAAATGTACCTAAATGTTCTGCTTTGGGATAGATTAGAAAAATATTGAAGAAGTTAGTTAACGTAAAAGGATTGTAGTTATTAAATTGAGAAGAATCCCATTTTTCAGCAAGTTTTTTTTGCGAAGCGCTCATGAATATTTCAGAGGAAGGAGAAGAAGAGAAAATGTGCTCTCTTTTGTAGTTTAGATTGTTGAAGTATTTAGGATAGTCAGTATAGAGTTGGGAGATAAATGAGCAGAATAAATGAATTTAGTATATGAATGGCTGGAGAGCCTAAATCACAAGGATGAAATCCTAAAGATATCGTTGAGCAAGCACATTATGCACAACAACCACTTCTGACTGAAAATTGAGGCTAGAGACAGTAAGTGGGAAAAAAAGTAGGATTTGCTGTCCGATTGCTCAAGTTTCTGAGTTTCGGACAAGAACAAAAAGTGAAGTCATGCAGAAGAGAAGTAGAGTTAAACAAAGTGTAGATTAGAATAAAGACCGCGAATTTTACTGTAAATTAAAGAAAAAATAGACCGTGCTCCAGGGCAAGACGACGGTGAAGTCTTGGTGGAACTAACCCTTTCTGGAGAGGCGTCCAACTCGCAAGTGATGATGGAATGAGGGGAGGATGAAGAACATTGCTTCAATGCGCCCCTCCAAGTATCTCTGAGTGGGAGATATATATATATATATATATATATATATATATATTATATATATATATATATATATATATATATATATATATATATATATATATATATATATATATATATATATATATATATATATATATATATATATATATCGGAGAAAGAAAGAATGATAGAAGGTAAATCTCAAATGCATTAGATTGAGAATAGTTGATTTCTTCCTTCGAATGTCAAAGATCTCAAACTCATCTTACTCTGCAATCATCATTATACAAGTCATACTCCTTTTCCCACGCAAGAATTTTTGCACGTTTGTCTGTCTGTAATGTGTCGATTGTCAATCTGCTGATTTGAAAAAAAGAAAGAAAAAAAAAAACTTTTTTTTAAGATGATGGGAAACTTATTTCTTTCTCTAATGGTTTATTCGAGTATCATTCCAATAAAATGTGTTGTTATTATTATTATTATTATTATTATTATTATTATTATTATTATTATTATTATTATTATTATTATTATTATTATTATTATTATTATTATTTATTATTATTATTATTATTATTATTATTATTATTAATATTATTATTATTATTATTATTATTATTATTATTATTATTATTATTATTATTATTATTATTATTATTATTATTATTATTATTATTATTATTATTATTATTTTATTATTTAAATTATTTATATTAAAAAAATTTTTTTTTTTTATTATTCATATTCATATTGTAATTATTATAATAATTATAATGTAATACAATAAAAAAATAAAATAAAGATAATTATCATTATATTTTAAAATTTAATATTTTTTTATTTTATTTTTA
>SEYY01019750.1:117500-122500 GCA_009176605.1 Armadillidium nasatum
ATATATATATATATATATATATATATATATATATATATATATATATATATATATATATATATATATATATATATATATATATATATGGACCGGTCGATTTCGGTTCACAGTGATGCGCTTTGATTCTGATGGCTTAAACGCCAGGCTTCCGAGAAAGCTCTGGTATCCCCCGGGAAAGCCCTGGTAACCCCCGAGAAAACCCTGGTAACCCCCGAGAAAACCCTGGTAACCCCCGAGAAAACCCTGGTAACCCAGCTGTATCTGCATTAAGTCAGAGAAAACCCAAGGAGATTGTTCGAATATATTCCACTTTACTGAAGGAGACTATATATATATATATATATATATATATATATATATATATATATATATATATATATATATATATATATATATATATATATATATATATATATATATATATATATATATATATATATATATATATATATATATATATATATATATATATATATATATATATATATATATATATATATATATATATATATATATATATATATATATATATATATATATATATATATATATATATATATATATATATATATATATATATATATATATATATATATATATATAGGGATGGAGCGATACCAAAATTTTTACCGATACCTAAAATTTACCAGATACCGATACCGATATACCGGTATCGGAAAATATGCCGATTTTTGCCGATACTACTACCGATATATATACCGATACTTTACTCTTATCCAAAAAAATTGCCGATACCGATACCGATACCGATACCGATACCGGTATCGGAAAATATGCCGATACCGATACCGATACCGATACTTCACTCCATCCCTAATATATATATATATATATATATATATATATATATATATATATATATATATATATATATATATATATATATATATATTATATTAGGGATGGAGCGATACCAAAATTTTTACCGATACCGATACCGATACCTAAAAATTCCCCGAAACCGATACCCAATACCCGATACCTTAAAATATGCCGATACTTGCCGATACTACTACCGATACCACTACCGATACCGATACTTTACTCCTATACAATTTTTTTGCCGATACCGATACCGATACCGAAAACTTATCGGGATACCCGATACCCGATACTAAAAATACCGATACCGATACAGATACTTCACTCCATCCCTAATATATATATATATATATATATATATATATATATATATATATATATATATATATATATATATATATATATATATATATATATATATATATATATATATATATATATATATACCTTCCATTATCCTTGTTTCTTTCATATAAAAAAAAGGCTTAAAAGAGATTAGGTGTTATCAGACTCCTTCAGAGCTTCTTCACACTGCCCCAGTTGCTCATTTTGTATATATAAAAGTGTCATTTGTCTTGTGTGGATTTATCACACATTTGGTGTTACTACTCATTCAGCTCTTATTTAAAAGGTGTTGTCTACGGGTTTTTTGCCTCATCCTACTCTATCACTTTTATTGAATCTCACCAATATTCTCTTTAGCCGTCAAACAGTCGCATTATTCTCCTATTATTATTAGTCACTGTAAGATCAGACACTGCAACCTTTTACCTCGCTATTCACCTACTTTCATATTTGAGGGGAATTTTTCTGACTAAGTTTTTGACATAGATTCAATCTCTCCCATTTCGGTTCTCTGACGATGTACTTTCAAGTATTTTCAAACACTCCATTATTTCTCTTTTCTCTATTTGCTGAATTTCTCAAACAACTTATTAGGACATTTCGGCATTTTATTTAATAATAAATTGGCTATCACAATTCCTTTAGGTAGATCAGACAACAGAGGGATGTGTCACAGAACCACTAACCTATTAGAAGTTTATTTTGATAATGAAATAAATGTGGTTTTTTACAATTTAGATAACGAGAAAAGACTTTTCCAAACGAAGACGGAAGTTCGAATAGCAAATCTTGGGAAGTATCTTTAAATTTACTTCAAAACCGTGTTTTAAGTAAGAGAAAGAAATGAAATCTAGTTTTTGTCACTGAAAACAAACTTGTTCTCTTTGTTTTACGAAAGGGATATATAAGATTGGTCAAAGGCAGATTGATTAAAGGCTATAAGCCCCACTTGATCAATTGATATATTTAATGGTGAGTTTGTGAAGAACGCAGGAACATTCTCCTTCTCTATTTTCATCACTTTTGATTTGAACATTTTCAAATGCAGTAATTCATGGAAGGTGCTACTTAGTTAAGAGGTCAGAAATGTCCCAAGACCCTCCTACCAAGAGAACCCTACCTATACGTATACTATAATATTAACAATATATATATATATATATATATATATATATATATATATATATATATATATATATATATATATATATATATATATATATATATATATATATATATATATATATATATATATATATATATATATATATATATATATATATATATATATATATATATATATATATATATATATATATATATATATATATATATATATATATATATATATATATATATATATATATATATATATATATATATATATAGGCTTATCTTATGCTTCTCATATATCATATATGACGATAAGGTGGTAGCGATAATACAAAAATTAACAACGCTACTGTTCAGTTCTCGCTCAGTAAGAAAACGTCGTTGGTGGTAAATATGAAAAATTAATAAAATTTAAATATAGATCCAAAGGTGCTAATATATATATATATATATATATATATATATATATATATATATATATATATATATATATATATATATATATATATATATATATATATATATATATATATATATATATATATATATATATATATATATATATAGTGCAAGGAAGATTAGGAAAGTATTAAGAAGGATTGGTCCTTTAAAGCTCTAAGGATTTGGACTGTGAATCAAAGAATAAAAAATTCTTTGAACATCTCAAGAGATTTGAAGGTGATAAAGATTAGCATGGAAAATATTATTATTATTATTATTATTATTATTATTATTATTATTATTATTATTATTATTATTATTATTATTATTTTTATTATTATTATTATTATTATTATTATTATTATTATTATTATTATTATTATTATTATTATTATTATTATTATTATATTATTATTATTATTATTATTATTATTATTATTATTATTATTATTATTATTATTATTATTATTATTGAAAATATTATCATTATTAATGTGATTATTTTTATTATTATTATTAATATTATTATTAGTATTAATTATTATTAATAAAATCGTTATTAACATAAAATTATTATTATTATTATTATTATCATTATTATTATCATTATCATTATTATTATTATTATTATTATTATTACTATATATAAGACGATAAAATTAAATATTACTCTTATTAAGGTATTTTTTTTGATAAGTATAATTTTAAGTATTGATTATATATATATATATATATATATATATATATATATATATATATATATATATATATATATATATATATATATATATATATATATATTATATATTATTTTATTTTTATTATTAAATTAAAAAATTTAAAAAAATTATTATTATTATTATTATTATTATTATTATTATTATTATATTATTATTATTATTATTATTATTATTATTATTGTTAATGATAATAATAATAATAATAATAATAATAATAATAATAATAATAATAATAATAATAATAATGGTAATAACTGCTAATATTATTACCATTAATAATTACTATTGTTTTTATTGTTATCGTTATTATTGTTACTGACTTTGATGCTATTGCAAATAATATTTTAGAGTCACTGTTAATAGAATCATTTTATTATTATTATTATTTATTTTTATTACTAGTATAATTATTCTTATTATTGTTATTATTCTTTACAATTGTATTATTACATAATTACTATTATTATTATTATTGATAATTTAAAATTATTTTTATTTTTATATTATTATTATTATTTTATTATTATAATTAATATTATTATGGTTATTATTATTGTTGCTATTATAATTATTATTATAATTATTCTCAATATCATTTTCATTTTTAATGTTGCACTTATAATTTTTATTATTACAATTTGTAAATGTTGTTGAATTTATTTTAAATTCCTTTCATTCTATGTTTATTATTATTATTATTATTATTATTATTATTATTATTATTATTATTATTATTATTATTATTATTATTATTATTATTATTATTATTATTATTATTATTATTATTATTATTATTATTATTATTATTATTATTATTATTATTATTATTATTATTATATATTATTATTATTATTAGTATCGCTAGTGATAATAATAATAACTGCCGATATTATTACGATTAATAATATATTTTTATTAATAGAATCATTACAATGTAATTATAATCATTTTCAAATAATTTTTTTTTACTATTAGTATTATTATTATTATTATTATTATTATTATTATTATTATTATTATTATTATTATTATTATTATTACTTAAATCTCTTTAATGTTATTAATGATTTAAAAAATACAAATAATGCTAGTATTATATCTGGGGCTCAGAGGTTATTATAATGTGTTGCAGTTACAAGTTCCTTTTCAGGTATCAGGGAAACAGGCCTTGTTACTGTAGAAAATTTATTTTCAGGAAGGTCGATAACAATACGTATATATTTTTATGTTAATTTTAGTTTTAAATTTGTGGGTTATAAGATTTATATTTTTATATATATTTTTTGAGTTTATAAAATTAATCGATATTTAGAAATTGAATTAATATTTATAAAGTATATAGGTTTTTATAAAGTAAATCGATATATTTTTTTAAATAAATCGAAATTTATAAAGTAAATCCATTTTAATAAAAGCAAATCATTATTGATTTATTTATCAAAATAAATCAATATTGTTTTAATATGAAGAATATTTACGTTAAATAAATTTTTATATAAATATCTATATTTATAAAAG
>SEYY01019750.1:130000-140000 GCA_009176605.1 Armadillidium nasatum
TAATAATAATAATAATAATAATAATAATAATAATAATAATAATAATAATAATAATAATAATAATAATAGGTTGTAGTACAAGTAATATCAATTTCAGTAGATGTATTATAAGCAGTAGTATTATCATCAATTTCAGTAGCATGAATCAAAAACATTTTCAGCATAACTAATATATACAAAGTCGTTCGAGAGACTGAAAAAGAAGAACGAAGGTGAAAATGCAAGAATAGTTTTGTACTTTTGTTTGACGGTGTGATACGAAAAGAAGATTAGGAGGGATTCAATTATCTTAGACACACAGTTACTAAAATAAGGAAAACATTTGTTTTAAATTTACATATCGTGCTACACAAGATTATTATTATTATTATTATTATTATTATATATTATTATTATTATTATTATTATTATTATTATTATTATTATTATTATTACTTTATTATTTAGTTTTAATTACTGCTGTTATCACTTTTATTATAGCTGTTTTTCATTTTTATTATGACCATCTTTATGTTGCCAAAATTTTAGCTGAATACGAACAAAAGAATATTATATAATATATATATATATATATATATATATATATATATATATATATATATATATATATATATATATATATATATATATATATATATATATATATATATATCTTATGGCAGCCTTTTTATCTCTAATTAATTTCCGTTAATATCCTTCATAAGAAGGTTCCGTGGCTTCCTCTCTACAGTTCTGCTCTTCCTATAACCTACAAGGACAGCCGTGATTCCCGGTTAAAGCACTATATATATATATATATATATATATATATATATATATATATATATATATATATATATATATATATATATATATATATATATATATATATATATATATATATATATATATATATATATATATATATATATATATATATATATATATATATATATATATATATATATATATATATATATATATATATATATATATATATATATATATATATATATATATATATATATATATATATATATATATATATATATATATATATATATATATATATATATATATATATATATATATATATATATATTATATATATATATATATATATATATATATATATTATATATATATATATATATATGATGGAATGGATTCATATTTTTCATATTTTTTATCTCATTTGCCTAGCGGATATGTTGAATTTTTTCTTCATCAAGTGCGGATATAAAGTGCGGAATGCGGTTTGAAAGTGCGGATAATATTTAATTTTGA
Organism: Armadillidium nasatum; assembly: GCA_009176605.1. Classification (NCBI taxonomy): domain Eukaryota; kingdom Metazoa; phylum Arthropoda; class Malacostraca; order Isopoda; family Armadillidiidae; genus Armadillidium; species Armadillidium nasatum. Next base: position 131,267 of record SEYY01019750.1, read on the forward strand.
TGAGGATGCGAATGCGTATGCCATAAAAATATATATAATATATATATATATATATATATATATATATATATATATATATATATATATATATATATATATATATATATATATATATATATATATATATATATATATATATATATATATATATATATATATATATATATATATATATATATATATATATATATATATATATATATATATATATATATATTATATATATATTATATAACAGCTTCTTTCCTATTGAACCTTAATCTAATTAGAAAGGTTAAAGCCAATACTACCTTTCTAAATACTATGTTAACGTTTCAGACCGTATCCGGTTTGTCTTCAGCACAAAGTAAATTATACAAATTTCTGTTTTAAAGTTCTATCAAAATATAAAATCTTTAACTATATATAAGATATTTAAAATAATAATTATAACAATAAAATAATAAAAATAAAGTAATACTATTGATGCCGAAAAACAAATAAAAATAAAAAGGCTGAACTATTTTGGGAAAAAGAATTTCATTATTTAGTGAAAAGGACAATTGAAGTAGCTTGATCATTTAAGGATGGGCAATGTGTTTTTATATATACAACACGAATATCCTAATATCAAATGGGAAGACATATGTTGAAGGATAGAGAAATTTGAAGAAAAATAAAGGGTTGGTATCTCCATGATCTTTCATTGGCAGAGTGTTCAGGAGAGCAAAGAGGAAGGTCAGTTCTAAAGGAAACTTCTCTATGCTTATCAATCCTCACTTTTAATTGCAGACCAGTTTGGAAAGCATACTCCGCACTACAGCTGGCACACTTAAATAAATAAGTTAATGAGGATCTAAGAAGCATTGGATGAGATTCCTTGTGTCTGAAGAAAGTATGAATTGAGATGGAGTTATAATTCATAAGAATGAACTGGCATTGGTGGAATGTAGCTTCAAGTATACTAAGAATATTTCTGTTAAAGCATGTGACCCTGTTCACGGAAGTTTTAAGTATATTTTTTATTTAGTAACAGTAGGAAAATGAAGAGTGGGTCTGAAGATATGAGTGAGAAACTCTTTAATACTTTGCTTTTCTTGAGACTTTGGGAATAAATTAAAATGGAAAAGTATTTTAATCAATTCCATCTCTGTATGGATAGTATATATATATATATATATATATATATATATATATATATATATATATATATATATATATATATATATATATATATATATATATATATATATATATATATATATATATATATATATATATATATATATATATATATATATATATATATATATATATATATATATATATATATATATATATATATATATATATATATATATATATATATAGTATATATATATATATATATATATATATATATATATATATATATATATATATATATATATATATATATATATATATATATATATATATATATATATATAATATATAGTGATGGATCGCATGTCATATTTTCTCATTCGTGGATGCTGATGCGGATGCAGATATAGAATTTTCGTCAAATGAGGATGTGGATGTATAATTTTCGCAAGTGCGGATGCGCATGTGGATGCCATAACTAATAATAATAATAATATATTATATATATATATATATATATATATATATATATATATATATATATATATATATATATATATATATATATATATATATATATATATATATATATATATATATATATATTATGGATCGCATGTCATATTTTGTCATTTGCGGATGCGGATGCTAATGCGGATATAGAATTTTCGTCAAATGCGGATGCGATGCGGATGCGGATGTATAATTTTCGCAAGTGCGGATGCGCATGTGGATGCCATATAATATATATAATATATATAATATATATATATATATATATATATATATATATATATATATATATATATATATATATATATATATATATATATATATATATATATATATATATATATATATATATATATATATATATATATATATATATATATATATATATATATATATAATATATATATATATATATATATATATATATATATATATATATATATATATATATATATATATATATATAACTCCCTTGTAGCTGCATCTTTTCTAAACTAGTCTTCTGAGCTAATTGAGAGACTTTGGGAATCTTAGCTTTAACGCTTATCAACCTCGGAATTGATATATTATTTAGTATTATTATTATTATTATTATTATTATTATTATTATTATTATTATTATTATTATTATTATTATTATTATTATTGTTATTATTGTTATTATTATTATTATTATTATTATTATTATTATTATTATTATTATTATTGTTATTGTTATTGTTATTGTTATTGTTATTATTATTATTATTATTATTATTATTATTATTATTATTATTATTATTATTATTATTATTATTATTATTATTATTATTATTATTATTATTATTATTATTATTATTATTATTATTATTATTATTATTATTATTATTATTATTATTATTATTATTTAACTAGTCACTTGGCGTAATTCTTAATCTTGCCAAAAATTCATTGTTGGATATCACTTTTTGAGTCTCTTTCAGAAGGTTGATATTGCCTATCAGGAAAGAAATATTCTCCTTCTATCATTTTTTGCTCATTTTCATTCATCTTTGAATTGATGCCGAGTTTATTGCAAGAGAGTTTGTGTGTACTTTCGCTAAACGAAAGTGTACTAACATTTTTATTTCTTCTACTGTCAAATGTTATTGGTGTCTTGCAAAACTTTTCTAATAAGTACTGCAAATCAGTGTTTTCTCCTGTTATTTGCATTGATGAGTGTAGTTAATACTCCTGCTGAATAAGCTAATCTTTTCCAACTTTTTTTCATTTAATTCGACCTTGGAGGACTGTCAATTTTCCTCCTTCCTCCCTCCTTCTTCTCCTCCTTTCCTCACAGGTATTTTGGGTTTTTAAATGAGATCATCTACGATTGTGCTCATCGGATCCTACACTGCAAAAAATTTTCCTAGAAAATCGTTGGGACAAGTGGCAAAAATGTCACAGTAAAATTTTCAAAAGAGAAAAGACATGTTAAACATAAGAAAGTCGCTTCATCGATTTATGTTCTAATAAGAAAATAACTGAAAAAAATTTGTTGTGGTATTTTTGCCACTTGTCCCAACGATTTGTTAGGACAATTTTTGCAGTGCAACATCTATGAATGTTAGAAGTGCAAGCTGACAGTATGTCATTCTAAGTCGTGCTTTGAGGTAGTTTGTTTCTGAGCTAGTGAATTTCCTCGTTTAACTATTCTTCTGTTCCTTGGTACTAAAATTAATCTTAGGTCTTAGCTTAATTAAAATTTTTTTATGTGTTTAATAAACTTAATTATTTTCTGAAAGAGAGTAGCTACCGCTTTAAACATTCTAACAACAATCCGATAGATATCTTACCGAAATATGATCTACCTTTTGAAGTATGGGGAATGTTGAGTGGTAGAACTTGCCATATTCAAGTGTTTGAACTGTGTATAAAAAGCATTTCTGCAGTCTAAACTTCCTTTCATCCCGGTTTCCTCCTTTTCTTTGCTCACTCATATCCATAGCTTTTTTTCAAATCCTTCTTTATTAACAGCTAATGATGGGAGACTTTTATTTTCCTATCAATAATGGAGTTTATCAGGTATCATCTTACCTTTTCTTTCACTCTGTTCTTGCTAAAATTTTATTCAAATTTTTTCCTTGTTTTGCATCTAGAGATGCCTTTCCACTTCAACTTTCTGATTTTGTTCTTGCTTTTATGGATTGGATTTCTCAATTAGGTTACCTTCAACTTGATGAAATTATATTCTTTTTCTTTTTTTTCTTTTAAAAAAAAAAAAAAAAAAAAAAAAAACAGATCATTTGCAAATTCTTCTATCAAAAATATCTCGTCTTTAATATCTCGTTGGACAGGTTATACTCTTTATGGACAATATAAAAAAAAATTTGAATACCTTTGAAAAGAAAAAATTCCAGAATACTGTGAGGTATTAACAGTCCCAAGCAACCTTAGGCGAGAGTTTGTTTTTGAGACTATTAATTATATTGCAAAAGTAGTATAATCACCTATAACATAATTAATGTTCAAGCAGAAGAAGATTGTTAAGCAGTTTATTATATAATTTTTCCTTTAGAGGAACATTGTCCCAGATTTTTATAGCATCACATAATTTTTTTAAATTTGTAGGAAATTATTATTCATTTCTTAAACAAATTTAAACAAAATAAAAAACAAGAAAATTTTAAAATTTTTCCAGGGCTGGGAACCCTTTTCAACCAGGTTTTATTCCCATGTACGATTGCAGGAATGCTAAATTTCTGCAATCGACACTATCCTGCATCATGCGGGATAAGGTGCATTGTTAAAAAAAAAAAAAAAAATTTTTAAATTAAATATATATATATATATATATATATATATATATATATATATATATATATATATATATATATATATATATATATATATATATATATATATATATATTGTGTGTGTGTGTGTCATCACCATCACCATCCTATCTGCTACTCCTCCAGAACGTTCTTAGGTCCTATGCGATGAGTGGCATTGGTATCTTGAGCAGCTTTAATTTCACGTAACCGGCTTGCTGGGCCTGTAGCTACAACTTCCTATTCATTCCTACTGAAGGAATTCTGTGGAAAGAATTATAAAGAGCCACTGGAAGCTGTTGGAAAGAAGCCCTCTTCTATAGTGGTAAAGATGTGAATGGGCACAATTGAAACCCAACCTCTTATGGAGCAGATCTTAAGTCGTAGTTCTAAATCTTAAGATATTGACTTGAAGGAATCCATTTTTAAAGACTTCTTTTGTTTTGCAACTTTTATAAATTTAATAATTTTTAATATTTTTGTCAATTTGAAATTTGAATTTTTTAAATGCAAAAAGAGTATTATTTATTTTTTTCACTGGCTTAAAATCTACTTCTTATCTCAAGTGAACTTCCTAAATCAATTTCCTTTTCTGGTTTCTTCTCTTCTATATATATATATATATATATATATATATATATATATATATATATATATATATATATATATATATATATATATATATATATATATATATATATATATATATATATATATATATATATATATATATATATATATATATATATATATATATATATATATATATATATATATATATATATATATATATATATATATATATATATATATATATATATATATATATATATATATATATATATATATATATATATATATATATATATATATATATATATATATATATATATATATATATATATATATATATATATATATATATATATATATATATATATATATATTATATATATATATATATATATATATATATATATATATATATATATATATATATATATATATATATATATATTATATATATATATATATATATATATATATATATATATATATATATATATATATATATATATATATATATTATATATATATTATTTTGATTTTAAGAAAAATAATATTATAATTAATTTATAATTATTATTATATATATATTATATATATATATATATATATATATATATATATATATATATATATATATATATATATATATATATATATATATATATATATATATATATATATATATAACTGCCAAAAGGATCTTAAACAAAACAAAACTTAAACATTTTTAAGAAATTTACTTCCGACTAGTTTATGTTGCGAACTCCTTCAACCCATTCTCAAGGCTAACAATAGAATGGAACAAAATAAAGATTAAAATAACAAAATAACAATGGAAAAAAATATAAAATTACTATATAAAGTAAATAAATAAATAAATGTATATAGAATATAACATATAGAGAAAAGTTCTCTCGAATGTCGAAATTTTACTTCAAAATTACAATTATTATCTGAATGCAAATTTGTAGGTTTTTGGTGCCAAATATTTAAAGATTTCAGCAAATGGAGGTCTGGCTTATGCTCAAAATCTTTAATTTTAAAACTTGAATTATGTATTGGATGATTTAATTGGAGAGAATGAGTGTTAACAGCAGAATAGGGGGGGGGAGATGCAACTGATCCAAAGTTCTGAAGGAAACCCCTTCGTACTCAGCAATGTGGGTTGAGAGACTTTGAATAATCTTTCCACAAATTGTATTTATATATATTTGATGAGCAAAAAAGTGTAAGAAGTCTTTCCTTAGACTTGGAAAAACTCTTGCCAATTTTGTAATTAGTATTAAAAACTAATTTAGGATTAAGATGGAAGTAATTAATTTTAATATTCCATTAATTTTTTTTTTCAATTTAGTAACTTATTCTCCCCAAAAATGGCAACCTGAGGAATAAAAATTTTTCCATTCTCTCCAATTAAATCATCCAATACAAGATTCAAGTTTTAAAGTTTTAGATTTATTATTATTATTATTATTATTATTATTATTATTATTATTATTATTATTATTATTATTATTATTATTATTATTATTATTATTATTATTATTATTATTATTATTATTATTATTATTATTTGGCACTACAAACTTAAATTAAATGAAAATTTTCATTCAGATAAAAATTGTAATTTTGAAGTGAAATTTCGCCATTTGTGAGAGAACTTTTCTCTATATGTTAAATTTTATATACATTTATTTATTTATTTATTTTATATATAATTTTATAATATCTTTTCTGTTATTTTGTTATTTTAATCATTATTATTTTGTTCATTCTATTGTAAGCCTTGAGAATGGGTTGAAGGAGTTCTCAGCCGAAACGTATCGGCAGTAAATTTCTTAAAAATGTTTAAGTTTGTTATGATCCTTTTGACAGTTATAAAATTTCCGCCTTAAGAAAAAGGTGCTCTATCAACTGTTATTCTTATATATATAATATATATATATATATATATATATATATATATATATATATATATATATATATATATAATATATATATATTATATATATATATATATATATATATATATATATATATATATATATATATATATATATATATATATATATATATATATATATATATATATATATATATATATATATATATATATATATATATATATATATATACTTGTGCATCATTCTCTTCTCTCTAACTTTTGGTGCTATGCTCTTCGAACATGTTGGCTAATTCTTTGCTGGATCGTTAAACTTATCGAAAGTTTTCCATAAAGAGTCTGACACAAAACTCCGATTTCTGATTTCTAAACTTTACACTTTTAATGTTCATCCTTCTTCAACCCTGTGGTCTTCTCTCTGATTTCCGTCTTCTTCTTTAGAAGCTGTTGTAAATAAGCCAACATTCATCCTGTAAATCTAGTAACTGTTTCCTTATGGTTTTGTTTTATCTCCTATTTATATTCATTTTTCATCATTGACCTCTCTATCATTTCATTCCCTATTCACTATTATGCCGATAACTTTACCCAGTATTATTCCTTTCATTTAGAAAGGCTCCCCAATCAAAGAAAAGAACTTATGTGTTAAAAGGGTGGCTTTAGGATCTTTCTCGATTTTCTTTTTAGGGCAGAGATTACATAGTTATTTTTAATGCCTTAAAATATTCATCATTTTACTCGGTATATCACGCTAAACTGTTACATTCTTCGAAAACACTCAACTCAAACCTCAAACCTTTGTCAGCCTTTAATATTCTTGTTTTTCCTTTTACTCGTGATCTTCCATAGAAAGATCACATTATCTTTCTTAGTAAATAAGCTTTTAAAAGGGTGATTGCTTTTAATGGGATTGTAATTGGCCCTAAGCAATCTGACGTTTTCCCACTCACAATGGGAAAAAAGGAATGTAAAGCTATTCTTATTAACCACACTTCATTCCCACTAACCCTATTACAACGGACACTGCTCTTCTAAACTCTACAGTCACATATCTCCTCCACTGAGAAGAACTAGTGTGACATGTCTTTCGGCACAGTCTCACCCTTTCACTGTAAAGAATTACAACCACTGACGTAGCCGCTAAGCTCAATCTTACATGTACTACAATGGTAAATTTTGGAAAACATTCACCTTATGTATTTTGCAAACTTTTTTTTGACTTGCATACATTCAAACGCTGGTAATTGATATATGAAGGTTTTTACTTAATATTCACTTCTACATAATTTTTCACTAATTCTATTGGAATTCAGTATTTTTCTAACCTTTATCAATCAGAGGAAACAAAATATTATATATATATATATATATATATATATTATATATATATATATATATATATATATATATATATATATATATATATATATATATATATATATATATATATATATATATATATATATTATATATATATATATTTATAGGGGGAGGACGTAGCGCCGTCCGAAGCGATGCAAGTACCCCCCATTGGGCATAACCCACGGAGTGATAGGATGGGCTAGACTATTCCGTTTCACTCCGTTGCCCTTTGGTTCGTTCCTTTTCGCGTTTTCACCTTCTCAGAGGGTCTCCTAGCGCACCCTCGCCTCACAATTGGAGTGTCTAATGCTCCAACTACCTCTCCACCCCAATTCTTCACATGTCCCCACATTTTACATGCACTTACTCTTACATTACCTAAAACAAAGCAAAAAAAAATGGCGAAACTAACAGCTGCCTCGGAGATGCTTGGAGGGGCGGCATCCAAAGAATGCCCCTCAACCTCCACCCCTCACCCCATCATCACTTG
>SEYY01019750.1:145000-147500 GCA_009176605.1 Armadillidium nasatum
CTTATTATTTTCATTATTTTAACTATATTAGTATTATTTATTAATATTAATATTATTATTTTCACCATTATTATTATTTCATTTCAACCATTAATATTATTATAATAATAATAATAATAATAATAATAATATAATAATAATAATAATAATAATAATTTTTATTATTATTATTATTATTATTATTATTATTATTATTATTATTATTATTATTATTATTATTATTAAAATAAAAAAAAAAAATTTTTTTTTTTTTTTTTTTATAGTAAATAAATATTTTTTGATTTTTTATTTTACTATCAGTATTATGATTATTATTATTATTATTATTATTACTATTATTAATATTACTATTAATATTATTATTATTATCATTATTATTATTGTTTTTATTAATAGATATTTACCATTATTCCTATTTTGTATTATTATTATTAATATTATTATTATTCGTAGTAGTAGTATTTTAATTTTATATGTCAGAACTGTCATTTAACAAGTTATATCACTTTAAACTTTGTAAAAATAATGCTTAAGTTATTTCAGTTTCGTTATCTATCTATCTATCTATCTATCTATCTATCTATCTATTTTAATATCTATCTATCTATCTATCTACTGTACGCCATCTAACTCAGTTTCTCTCTCTCTTTTTTTCTGTTCATATTATATATATATATATATATATATATATATATATATATATATATATATATATATATATATATATATATATATATATATATATATATATATATATATATATATTGAAAATCACTAAAGAGTGAAAATGGGGAAGTTCAGTATTGAAGAGGAAGTGTTTGGAGCTATTGAAGCTACTTGTGTTTATCTTTGGTGCCATCACGACACTCAAGAGGGTCAAAGGGTCACATGTTGTCTGGTTCTTGTTAAATGCCTCCTACAAGAGACCTGAGAACTTGCGAACGAGTCTTGGTATTTGTTCCAATTTGGCCTTTACGTATTTTTAACAACAGACATGAGCAATTAACTACATACTCGAAATTTTGAGTTATATATATATATATATATATATATATATATATATATATATATATATATATATATATATATATATATATATATATATATATATATATATATATATATATATATATATATATATATATATATATATATATATATATATATATATATATATATATATATATATATATATATATAATATATATATATTTATATATATATATATATATATATATATATATATATATATATATATATATATATATATATATATATATATATATATATATATATATATATATATATATATATATATATATATATATATATATATATATATATATATATATATATATATATATATATATATATATATATATATATATATATATATATATATATATATATATATATATATATATATATATATATATATATATATATATATATATATATATATATATATATATATATATATATATATATATATATATTATATATATATATATATATTATATATTATATATATATATATATATATATATATATATATATATATTATAATTATATAATATATATATATATATATATATATATATATATATATATATATATATATATATATATATATATATATATATATATATATATATATATATATATATATATATATATATATATATATATATATATATATATATATATATATATATATATCTCTAAGAAATTTAATATCCTGTTAAAAAACCTTTGCTGTCTAAATTGTAAAACACTTTAGGCTAAAACCCAGAGAAAGAGAGACAGAGAGACAGAGAGAGAGGCATCTCAAATACCCGTCGATATATTAGACCTATACCCATCTAAGCTGCCCTTATAATAAAACGTCTTATGCTCCTAATTTCTGTGCCCATTAGCGATCTTCAGTCTACTCGTATCCTACCCTCTTGAAAAGTGACTGACACTATTATACCTTGTTGGAAGTATTTGGCATCTTGGCACAGCTGGGCCACACAAGTGGGTTAATACCCAGGTTTGGGTCAAAAGAATTTCTCTTTAAGGCAGAGTTTGCCCATTGAAATTATTATTTTATTTTTTGCTTATTCGTTTGTACAACAAATTTTCAATATTTTCCCTATAATAATAATAATGATAATAATAATAATAATAATAATAATAATAATAATAATAATAATAAATAATAATAATAATAATAATAATGATAATAATGATAATAAAAATAATAATAATAATGGTAAAAATAAAACTAATAACTGAAATAACGATAAAATTAGTAACTTTAATAATAATAACAATAATAAAATGAAAATAATAATAATTATAATAATAAGAATAATAATAAAATAGTGAAATAATAATACTAATAATAATAATAATAATAATAATAATAATAATAATAATAATAATACTAATAATAATAATAATACACAAATATAGATACTTTTTTAATATATATATATATATATATATATATATATAA
>SEYY01019750.1:152500-170000 GCA_009176605.1 Armadillidium nasatum
CTCTCTCTATATATATATATATATATATATATATATATATATATATATATATATATATATATATATATATATATATATATATATATATATATATATATATATATATATATATATATATATATATATATATATATATATATATATATATATATATATATATATATTATTAGATAGGTTTCTGAATAATTTCATTTCTTCGCAGAATAAAAATTAAACTACCGAAATTTGAAATACGGAAAAAATTAAGAACATTCTCCATTTCAGAAGTCTTCTGCTATCTCTGTGTACATAAAAAACAAAGATGTATATCTTATCCTACGTTCTGTACGCATATCATGTAAGTGTTAATTGATCGACATGCCAAAATGTCTTGTATGGTTTTTCTCTGTCATCGCCTTAGCGATCTATCTTCCTGCCAGACGTACGAAGAAAAGAAGCCTAATTTTTTATATCCATCTATGTTATTAATTGCCCTGTGCTATTTTTAGGATCCTTTAAAGAGAAGAAGAACATTTTAGCATAAAAGATTATTCCTAACTAACGAGTTATATAAAATGTAAATAATTGTATATATTATACTTAAAAAGATGATGATGATGTCTGTACTAAAAATAATAATAAGCCGGGAGAAAGAATGACAGCTTTACTAATTGCAGTTGAAAAAACTCAAAACAATTATGAGTCAATTATTATTTTTGGGGTTGGTAGATTCACGCTGTTTAATAACATTCGAACCAAGGATTTAGCGGCTCTAATTACGGTTTCATCGCTTATGCTCTTATTTTCTAAATGTCAAGTCGTACTTATGTCAAAGATTAATGTCACTTCAAGCTTATTTCACAGTTACATATGTAACGTGAGAGATGAAAAATTAATTAAGCAGAAAAATACTTGACAAATTACTCGCGCGCTCACACACACACACACACCCACACACATATATATATATATATATATATATATATATATATATATATATATATATATATATATATATATATATAATATATATATATATATATATATATATATATATATATATATATATATATATATATATATATATATATATATATATATATATATATATATATATATATATATTTTATATATTTTTGTATTTAAGTAACTCCATGTACCCTCTATATTTTGGGTGTAAGCTCCAGTTTGAGGATCCACAAAATTTTTACTGTGGTTCAAAGTAAGATTTTTTAAAAAATGTTTTTTTACGACAATTGAAGAACTAAAAAACTTAAATTGGGTATTATACCCAGCATTTGTCTACAGGGGGGCTCTGCCCCCATACCCCCCGACCCGTGAGTGACGATGATATTGTCGACTACTTTTCCTTTTCTACGATTTGGGGTATTTTCCATTTTTTTTTTTTCAGAGAAAGTTCCCTCAATTGAGCTTGTGCCTATATATATATATATATATATATATATATATATATATATATATATATATATATATATATTATATATATATATATATATATATATATATATATATATATATATATATATATATATATATATATATATATATATATATATATATATATATATATATATATATATATATATATATATATATATATAGGAATTTCCTATGGGTGTGGAGCTTATGATGAGAAAGTTTACATAGGAACTCCTTACAAATCTCGGAAAAAAAAATTCAATATTGTGTTTTAAATTAACACATTATTAAATTTCCTTTCCTCTAACACATTCACACACACACACACACACACACACACACACACACATATATATATATATATATATATATATATATATATATATATATATATATATATATATATATATATATATATATATATATATATATATATATATATATATATATATATATATATATATATATATATATATAGCCTATCGAAAAAAAAAAAAAAAAAAAATAAAAAAATCTATTTTTTTTAAATTATTATATATATATATATAATATATATATATATATATATATATATATATATATATATATATATATATATATATATATATATATATATATATATATATATATATATTATATATATATATATATATATATATATATGATTTTAATCAGAGGATTTACTCCAAGTTTTAACAATCTGACATAGTAAAAGAATTTTGAAAGTACCTATTTTTACTGGCTGGCACTTTCAGAAGAAAGTTAAAGCAAGTTTAACAGTCTCGTACATTGGAAGGACGTTTAAGAAAGCCTACTTAGAATTTTTAATTACCTGACACAATATACGAGCGTTGAATAAAACATAAATTTTTTTTAATTTTGTGCTGCGCATTCTAAGAACTTTATAGTAGGCCAAAAATTTCGAAGTTTGCCTTATATTGAGTAAGTAGATTTTGGCTTCGTAATGGAGAGGAAACACTGTAGGAGTACTGTAAGTAATCAGCCCCCTCCCCACCTTCCACCCCCCAAAAAAACTGTTAACCCTATCACGCTTCTAAAAACTCTATACCAGGCAAAAATTCTCAAAATTTACCTTGTATCGAATAGATTTAGTCTTATTGATTTTCGGTTGTGATCTACATTCCATAGATGGCATATATAAATTAATAATTTATTAATTTTTAATTTATACACCACTCACTGATTGGGGATACGATAAATATGCGATTGTCGTACCCACACGCCAGAAACAACCGAAAATGTTCCTTATAAGAAGATTATACATGGCACAGTTTTGAGTTCTAATGTTGTATTGGTAATAAGGCTGTTATATTCATTTCATACAGGTACTCGTATATATCAGAGAGTCCTTTTGTATTTTAACATATTATTTTCATGAAAATGACAAAATATTAAGCCATATTGTTGCAGTACATGGGTCAATATTTAAAAATTACAGAACACAAAAAAATAACTATTTTTCCATGTATACAGCTTAATATCGACATGTTAGTTATCGATTATATATCATCACCACTCAAGGGTCGGGGGATACGGAGGACAGAGCTCTTCATAAGAAAATGCTCGTCTGATATGCATGTACTTTTTTATTAATAATAAATTCTTACAAAAAAAAAAAAAAAATAAGCCAAATATCGAAAATTAAATATTAATCGAAATATTGATATTGACTACGCTTATTTTAATTGCCAAATACTATATTTTCTTTGAAAAAAATTAATTAATTTGCAGTAATTTCCCAAATAAAAAAATGAACAAAATCGAAAACAATTTTTTTCTTTATTTTAAGTGAAAGAAAGAATCTTATAAGACTCATTATTTCAATTGCTTATTATTGAAGTTACGTGATAATAGACACATTTATGTTTCTATTTAAATTTTCGTAGGAATTTCTTTCAGCCAGCAAAACGTAATTGCAAAAAGTATATATATATATATATATATATATATATATATATATATATATATATATATATATATATATATATATATATATATAATATATATATATATATATATATATATATATATATATATATATATATATATATTGCAGGAACGTTAAAAACTTTCTGCAGTCGACACCATCCTGCATTATGCGGGATATGGCATAATATATATATATATATATATATATATATATATATATATATATATATATATTATATATATAATAAATAAATATATATATATATATTATATTTATATTATTATATATATATATATATATATATATATATATATATATATATATATGACAACTTTGTTATAACACCGAAAATGCGTTCAATCAAAAGTTTGTAAAAATATTTAGAATAGCAAGAATTACTCCAAGAATGAACTGACCCTTGAACTAAAGTTGACCAACGCACCGGTGCGGTACATGATGTGCTCATTTTAGTGCTGTGCGGTATTGGTGCTCGACCTTCTAGTAATCGTTCATTGCGGAAAATTGTGAGGCTTGATCTACCCTATCTTAGACATGATCTATATTAGGTTAGATGTATAATTCTCGCTCTCTAAGCGATTTTATTACGAATCTCCTTATAGTCAAGTTGTGGTAATTTTAATTCTCAAAGGTATATAGTATCCATCCTTTTTAAATTTAAAACTTTAAGTTTTATGAGATGTTTGAACATGTGTCTCAACTCAAGACATACAGAATGTCACGTTTCTTCAATTATTTTATAATGAAGGCTTTAAAGAAAACAAAACATCGTAATATATATTATCTATCATGGCAACGCAACACATTTTTCAGCCTAACTCAAATTTGAAATTTTTCAGAATTTGTAGTCTTTTTTTAGCCCACATAAACCCTAAAATTTAATACACTTCTTTATTTCAAATTTTTTTTTTCAGAGTATCGAAACTACTTACCGTGTAGAGAAACTAAATCTTGGTGATGGTGGCTTGAATAAGACGCAATTGGTGGTGGTGGATGAGTGGAATGACCTGTGTGGTTATTCGCATAAGAAGGTTCTTGCATTGATGACACCCCACTTACTACGTAACCACTATTAACGCTTTCTCCAGAGGGAGGGGTTAATGGACCTGGAGATCCTGTAAAATAATATATATATATATATATATATATATATATATATATATATATATATTATTATATATATATATATATATATATATATTATATATATTATATATATATATATATATATATTGCCACAAATAACCGTGGAAAATAATTTGTACCATCAGTGGTGTAGTGGTTAGCGCAATGTCTTACCATCTCAGAGGCCGGGGTTCAAATCCTCATTAGCAGAAATATATATATATATATATATATATATATATATATATATATATTATATATATATATATATATATATATATATATATATATATATATATATAATATATATAATATATATATATATATATATATATATATATATATATATATATATATATATATATATATATATATATATATATATATATATATATATATATATATATATATATATATATATATATATATATATATATATATATATATATATATATATATATATATATATATATATATATATATATATATATATATATATATATATATATATATATATATATATATATATATATATATATATTATATATATATATATATATATATATATATATATATATATATATATATATAATATATATATATATATATATATATATATATATATATATATATATATATATATATATATATATATATATATATATATATATATATATATATATATATATATATATATATATATATATAATATATATATATATATATATATATATATATATATATATATATATAATATATATATATAATAATATATATATATATATATATATTATATATATATATTATGATTGACAGTAAGAAGAAAAACGGAGCTTTTATGTATAGGCTCAATTTAGCCTGACTGAACGAGAGAAAAGCACAGAGAAACGAATATTTGGAGCTCCGCCAAAGCAAACCGAAGCTTCAAAGAGGATAGTTGAGAAAGCTTCAATTTTCACATCTGCTTCATTGCAGAAGCGAAATTATCACATCCGGATCCGATCTTTGCGGAAGCCTTGATCTAAGACTATAAGGCTAGCAGTGTTGCATATTTTAATTAGTGTCTTTTTCTATTTATACATGTGTAAAATGGGTAAATGGCATAATATATATATATATATATATATATATATATATATATATATATATATATATATATATATATATATATATATATATATATATATATATATATATATATATATATATATATATATATATATATATATATATATATATATATATATATATATTATATTATTATTTTTTTACCACCACTCACGGGCATAGCCCTTTTAAAGGGGGGGCATAATTAAAGAGTAAAAGAAAACCCACCCAGCCTAACGCAGATCTCTCAGGTGGGCACAAACAGAGAATTTAAAGAGAGGTAGGTTAAATACAGCAGGAAAAACAGAAGATGGGGAGTTCCACAGAACAGAGGTGACTGGAAAGAAGAAGGTACCACAACGTGGAAGCCTAAGAAATGGTTGGGAAAGGGAGTATGTTATTTATTTTGTCATATGTTGATTTAAAGAATAAGAACATGAAACTAGTTTAGATACATTTCCCATGGAGGAAAATGGCCTTCAGAGCAGTGTCCATTGTTACAAAGGTAATATAACTTATAAGGAAGGAATATAATCATGAAACAAATTAATTAGCAATGAAAATAGTCAATGCGGAGTTGAGAAAAGGAAAACCCACTAACTACACTCTTTCGAAAAGCGCTATGGGTATATTTATTTTAAAAAACTATGTCTCCAAATTTTACTAACTACCCATAAATACTTTCATCGCCTTTCTTATAAATTACTATTTTGAATAATCTCAATCTTTTCAGACTCTTGGGTCTATTCTCTATATTTTAATCACACTTGTAGGCAATGGTGGAATTGTTTTAACTCCAATTCATGTTATGATAAAATAAAATATATATATTTTGAATAAAAATTGATAGCTTCTATGAGTGCGTTTCAGACTTTATCAGCAGAAAATTGAATTGAACATGGTGATTAAGGCAGGGGTCAGAGAATTCAGTTCCTCCCTTAGTCTGCTATATAGTGTTAATCTATGCATTAAGTTATTATTTAACGCAAAAATTAACGTTATGAAAAAGGAAAAACAAATTACGCACTTTAAAAAAATAATAGGAGGTCTCGCGAACTTGTCTTCACAATTGACTATTTAAAATACTTAACCTTGATCAGTCAGTAGAAACTTTCTACGTGCGCATACACTTTTCATCCCTCTTCTAAAGCTGGAAAATCTTTGCACAAACATTTGCTTACATAACCCTCAATCCCCTGCTGCTAATAGTTAATCCTGAAATATCTTTTATAAATAAGATTTTTGTTTTTCCTTTGAGCTTTACGTTAACAATTCGGTTCTAGGCAGGTACACCTCTTTGTAGTTCTAAACCTGCAAACTTGCATTTTACCCTGACACTCTCTTTTCATATACGTTCATCAACTTTTACCTTATCTCCCACCAGAAAACTTGCGCTCATTGTATCTGTGCAGAAAAGGACGGAATCCCTCTCAGCTCTTCTAACTGCAGTTCATTTGCCATAACTTCTTTCTATCTGTAGTTTTAGAAAGTACCCTTCACCGAAAGATCTCAAAACTACAAAACATTATATTTTTATGTCTGATCGCCAGCATATAGGTTTCATAAGGCAGGCTGAGATCTTTCTTTCAGTCTTTCTGTCCTGCGGCGTTTCGATGAATTTTTAGCTCTGTCGCTGGGAATGGGAAATATTTTCAATTTAATGTGAGAAAAAAAAGTTTGATATACAAAATTCTCTTATTTCTTTTCTATCCATCTCCACGTAGCCTTTTTCTTATATCCTTTTTTAGATCACTTTATTGTAGTTGTTTTAACAGACTATTATACATACATTCTTTAAATATTTCAGTATAGAGATGTTTGTTCTTAAGGATTCTGTTCTAATCTCAACATTCTTTTCTAACTCTTCCTTTGACTTATATCTATCATTTCATTTCCATTGAGTATTATGGTAATGACCCTACATTATGTTTATCTTCTCATTTTGCCAAAACAATTAGCTCAAGAGAAAATAGCAAATGCGGGGAGGATGATAATGAAGAGAGAATCTAAATAAATCTAAATCTTCCTATGAGAATCTAAACCTTTAGTTTTTCTAGAATATCTAATTGGAAAAGAAGCAACCATGTTTCTTTTCAATTAATCAAAAATTTCTTTACGTTATCTATGTAACAATCATCTCTTTCTGTAACACATCTACAACATCTTCGAAAACACGCAATTCAAATTGTCGTCAGTCTTTAATATATAATTAGTTTCTTTCTCGTATGATCTTTCTTAGGAAGATGACTTTCTTCTTATATCAAAGGAGTTAAGATTTCTGAGCTGAATCCTGAACCTCTTCACAACACCAGTTGATTACCCGTGTTTCTATAATGTGTCTCATACTTTAAGTTCTCTTCTAAACTCTTGAGTCGTATACCAGATTCTTTGAGGAGAATTTGAGTGGTTCATCCTTTAACTCATTTTAAACTTTTCTTTTTTTAACTCTCTAATAAAAGGTTTAATGGTAACCATCATTCTTATATGAACTCTAAAATTCGATCTGTACCCCACTACGTTTGATTTGATACTTTGAAACGCCGTGGATTCTATCATATTAGATCTCAATCAAGTTAATGATTTCCAGATAATATATATATATATATATATATATATATATATATATTATATATATATATATATATATATATATATATATATATTATATATATATATATATATATATATATATATATATATAATATGAATGAGAGGAGTTCTTCGGAGTGCTTTAGTCCATAAACAAGATGAATTTCTCTGGGATAGAGATTTATACTCTTAACTTTCCATTAAAACTAATAAATGTTTGTTTAACCCTGCTTTTCTGAGTGCCATTTGCAGCATGGACGCTTTCTTCAGGAATTACCGATGTCTTCAAATTCCTGAAACTCACATTCAAGAATATGGGCAAAATCTATTCTTCGTATTACTAAAAACTCTTTCCTCAGTGGAATATGTAATATTTCTGGTTCCTCTTCCTCTCACTTTTCCAGATATTTTGCAAAAAATATTAACTCTATCTTTGCTTCTTCCTCTTTTCCTTCTTTTAGTATCTTCTGACGATAGGTACTACCTTCTGATAAAGCTGAACTATTCTCTCAAACTTTTGCCTCTATTTCCACTCTTGACTATTCCGGAACAATTTTCCCTTCTTCATTATAATCATTCAACTCAATTACATGGGACATTGTAATTTCTTCTAAAGATTTTACTTCTGCTCCCTACTTGAGCTCAACACTAAAACAGCATATAGTCCTGATAGTATACTTTCTTGTGATTCTTCGTTTCCGAATCTATCCTTAAAAAGAAGGTTTGGAAGCATTTTAAATCTTTTAACATTATCTCTGGTCTCAGGGAAGACTCTTACAATGGTCGCTTAACTGGTAATTTCTCCAGTATCTTAGAATCTTGGTCCTCTACTCTTCATCATTTTCGCATTAGACATATCGAAAGCCTCGTATTATAGAATCTGGCACAAAGCTTTAATTTTCAAACTTTGCTCTTTCGGTACTGTATCTATCTATCCTTCTCTCTTTAACCTCGATGGTTTCTTTTCTGGTTGTTGAAAGTCGTGCCACAGTAGTAGTAGTGTTCCTCTGGGTTCTGGCCAATCCCCAACTCTTTTTTTTCACTTTTCATCCATGGATTTTTCTGTGCTACTTCGTTTCCTATCCACTCTCATGCTGACGATTCCACCTTTCATTACTCCTTTCACTTTAATAAGACGTTCCATTCAACTTCAAATAGCTGTTGCTAGGATGAAATCCTTGGAGCAACTGACCTTTGGTCTTTCTAACATTTTTAATTGTGATAATGAAAATATGGTTGTTTTCAATATTTCAAAAACTCTGTTTCCTTCATCTATCTACTCGACAAAATCTTTTATACAAATACGACTTTTTTAAAAATGCGCAACTAAAATCTTCATCTTTTCTTCATATTCTTGATATTTTCATTTCTCATAATCTTTCATGGAAGAATTACATTATTCATATCACTAAACTAGCCTCCAGAGGTTAAATGTTCCCTGAGGACTTCGGAATTTCTTCACACCTCCACAGCTGTAGGAGTGTTGTTCCTCATTGTTTGGAGTTGCATAAAAAATCTGGGATAGTCTCACTCTCACAACACTTCTTTAAAAAAGTTTAAATCTTAGACTTTTTCTTCTTGTTAACTCACTTACTGTCAATGATCTTCTCCACTCTCTGTTTTATCACTCTCCTTATTCTATCAATAATTCAACAGATATTGTTATTTCGCACTCTCTAGTCGCAGAGCACCTTCACTGAGGAGAACTAGAGCTGCTCGTCAATCTATACAGTTTCTTCCTTTCTCTGTTTAACTCTATGACTTCAGACTTCACAGTTGTGAACTTGCATGTGCTTCACTGGTAAAGCCTGGACCACACCCCCTTAATATATTTTTCCAACTTCCTTTGATTCACTTATTTTCAAACGCCTTGCATCACGTCATGTCGACTTTTCTCTTGGACCTGGTTCTTAACTCTCCCTAACTCTGGTTGAATTTGGTATATATATTTTACTATTAATTATATATATCTATTATATATATATATATATATATATATATACTTTATGATATCGCTGTTACCATTGACATTGCTCTTCAGAACTCTCTCGCCGCATACCTCCTCCATTGAGAAGGACTCGTGCAACACGTCTCATCCTTTCTCTGTCCAACTCTCTGACCCAGACTTAACCGCTATGCTCTATCTTGCATGTACTCTACTGGTAAAATCTGGAACACACTTCCATTCATCTATTTTCCCAACTTCCTTTGACTTAAACACCTTCGAACTCCGTGTATCGGGGTTTGTCGGGACTTTAATTTGACAGGTTTACGATTTTCTCCTTAACTCTTGTGGAAATTTCAGTAGGCCTCTGACCTTTGCCCATTAGAGATGAAATTAATATATATATATATATATATATATATATATATATATATATATATATATATATATATATATATATATATATATATATATATATATATATATATATATTATATATATATAGAGAGAGAGAGAGAGAGAGAGTGAGACAGAGAGAGTGAGACAGAGAGAGAGAGAAAGATTCTTTGTATGTTTGATTATAAACAATACTTTATTCTTCCATTGGACATTAAAATTTTCAAATAAAATAATAATTGTCTTTTTTTTGTGTGTGTGAGAGAATTTAATTGCCTCCGATGACAATAGCAATTCTTCATCAAGAGAAATGGTTTTACATATTGACACATAACGGATGGAGACGAAAATACTATTCAGATTTAACATTTTTTAATGATATATTTAATGAAAATACTAACACAATTAATGCAAAGATTTTTAGTGATAAATAATGAGAACATTTTTAGTGGGGGGAAAAAAATTCGTGAATGAAATTTTTTTTTTATTTAAAACAATGTATACGAACATTTTTTTGTAAAAAATAAAGTATGAAAACATTTTTTTATTGGAAAAAAAATTAATGAGGAAACTTTTTAGTGATAAACTATGAATGCGAACATTTTTAAGTGAAAAACAATGTATGCGAAGATTTTTTTTTTTTTTTTGATAATGTATGAAACATTTTTAGTTGAAGTAATATTTATGAGGAAACTTTTTAGTGATAAACAATGAATGCGAACATATTTTAGTGAAAAACAATATTCACGAAGATTTTTTGTGACAATGTATATTAACATTTTTTAGTGGAAAACAGTTTATGGGGAAACTTTTTAGCGATAAACAGTTTATGCGAATATTTATTTAGTGAAAAATAATGCATACGAAGATTTTTAGTGATAAATTATGTATGAGGATATTTTTAAGTGGAAACCAATATACGAGAAAAATAATGTATACGAACAATTTTAGCGAGAAACCGTATATTCAAAACATTTTTGGTAATAAGCAATGTACGATAACGTTTTAGCGATAAATAATTTATAAGAAAAATATTTTTATTTATAACTGAACATGATAAGCTATTGGTTAAGGGTAATACCGTTATACTGATAACTATTATTAAAAAAAGCAACGTCAGCGCTATCAATGATTTCAAAACTGACGTCTTTCTTGTTTCAAACCAGAGAACGCTGAAGAAAGTGTTACTGAACATTTTATTTATTTATTTATTGATTATTATCATTATTATTATTATTATTATTATTATTATTATTATTATTATTATTATTATTATTATTATTATTATTACAATTATGCTTTTTTAAATATTTAAATGTTGGAGATTAAATGATCTTAAAAAATAAGGGAATACACTAAAAGTTATTATTAAAAAGTAAGAGAGAGAGAGAGAGAGAGAGAGAGAGAGAGAGAGAGAGAGAGAGAGAGAGAGAGAGAGAGAGAGAGAGAGAGAGAGAGAGAGAGAGAGAGAGAGAGAGAGAGAGAGAGTTTAACCAATTTGGATATAGGAAAAAAATTATGAAATATATTATTTTAAAAATTACTCATAGGTTATATATATATATATATATATATTAGTGATGGATCGGATGTCATATTTTCCAATTTGCGGATGCGGATGCGGATGCGGATGCGGATGCGGATGTTGAATTTTGGAGAAGTGCGGATGCGGATGCGGATGTTGAATTTTCGAAAGTGCGGATGCGGATGCGGATGCGGATGTTGAATTTTCGAAAGTGCGGATGCGGATGCGGATGCGGATTTTGAATTTTCGAAAAGTTCGGATGCGGATGCGGATGCGGATGTTAATTTTGATGAGGATGCGGATGCGGATGCGGATGTTAATTTTGATGAGGATGCGGATGCGGATGCGGATGCGGATGTTATATATATATATATATATATATATATATATATATATATATATATATATATATATATATATATATATATATATATATATATATATATATATATATATATATATATATATATATATATATATATATATATATATATATATATATATATATATATATATATTTCACTATCACCTTTCCCACTTCCGTGAGGTGGTGCCAGCCACAATTCCCTTACAAACATAACTATTCTTACCTTTCAACGCTTTCACCACCTCCCTCCATCTCTGTCTCCACAAATCTTCTACCCTCGTCTAAACTCAAATTCCTTCCATCAAAATCACTCTCACTGCATCCATCCATCTCCACTTCGGCCTTCCCCTCCCCTACCCTTCCCCTATCTACATCGGATCTACGTACCTTGCCAACCATTCTATTCTCTTTCATTCTTCACATATGTCCAAACCATTTTAGCACCTCCTCCTCTCTATCAATTACACCCTTCTTCCATTTACACATCTCCCTTATTCTTTCATTTCTAATCCTATCAATCCTTCTCAATTTATATATCGCTTTCAAATCTTTCATCTCAAAGACATTGAAACTTTTTCTCGACCGAGCACTTATCGTCTATGTTTCACACACATACAATACAGAAGGTGAACACATACATTCAAACATTCTTATCTTTATTTCTTTCGAAATTTTTCCTTTCTTCCATACTTTTCTTAGGCCCCCAATACTTTCATTCCTTCTACCACTCTGTTCTTTATTCCTTTTTCCGTCCCACCCTTACCTTCCACCCAACATTACTAGATATTTGAATTCATTCACCTCCTCAAGTTTCCATTCTCACACTTCTACAAACCAATTCCTCCCTCCACATTTCCTCATCCCCACCTCCAATCCTCATAACTTTATTCTTCGCTGGATTGAATTTCAATCTCGTGTTTGCACATTTCCCTTCAAACTCTCTCACAAGTATTCTCATCTTTTCTCCAGATTCTGCCACCAACACATGCCGCATTATCTGCAAAAAGTAAAACATTCACTTCACATTCACCCTCCATATTTCTCAACGTAATACTCTTCCCTTCTCTCTCCATTTTTCTAAGTAAAACCATTCATCAATAGATTAAATAACATGGAGATATTACAAACCCCTGTCTCAATCCCACTCCTATGCTAAACCAATCCGATAGTTCTCTCTTCACCCTCACTCTTGATCTACAATTCGCATATATATATATATATATATATATATATATATATATATATATATATATATATATATATATATATATATATATATATATATATATATATATATATATATATATATATATATATATATATATATATATATATATATATATATATATATATATATATTGTGATGGATCGGATGTCATATTTTCTAATTTGCGGATGCGGATGCGGATGCGGATGTCGAATTTTGGAGTAGTGCGGATGCGGATGCGGATGCGGATTTGTTGCGGATGCGGATGAATTTTCGAAATGTGCGGATGTTGAATTTTCGAAAATGCGGATGCGGATGCGGATGCGGATGTTGATTTTTGTGCGGATGCTCCGCATCCTCGCATGCGGATGCGGATGCGGATGCCATCACTAATATATATATATATATATATATATATATATATATATATATATATATATATATATATAATATATATATATATATATATATATATATATATATATATATATATATATATATATATATATATATATATATATATATATATATATATATCACAAGCGTCCTTCGGATTGGTAGAGGTAGCAATATAAATTTCATGTCATCTTGAGAACTAGATTTGATAAAAAAAAAAAAAAAAAAAAAAAATTCGAAACCTTCAAGTACACCACAATATATGTGATTAAAATTTGTTGTTGCAGTAAAAAAAATAATCATTGCATATATTGCTTCAACGGGAATAAATACAACATGTAATATTTTATTTTTTTATTTTTCGTAAG
Source organism: Armadillidium nasatum (assembly GCA_009176605.1). Taxonomy (NCBI): domain Eukaryota; kingdom Metazoa; phylum Arthropoda; class Malacostraca; order Isopoda; family Armadillidiidae; genus Armadillidium; species Armadillidium nasatum. The sequence goes on from SEYY01019750.1 coordinate 166,914, forward strand.
AGGGCAACTAAAATTTTTTTTATGTAAATAAGGAAAATAGAAAAAGGAAATGTGTTACCATAACGGTGTCACAGAGTTGGACAGAGAAAGAATGATATTGTGTAAACTGTAGATAGACGAGTCACAAGAACTCACCTTAAAAGATGCGGTACGCCATTAACTCTCTGTCTGTCTGTCTGTCTGTCTGTCTGTCTCTCTCTCTCTCTCTCTCTCTCTCTCTCTCTCTCTCTCTCTCTCTCTCTCTCTCTCTCTCTCTCTCTCTCTCCTAGTTTTAAAGGGTTAGGAAGAATAGGGAAGAATAGTGTCTCTTAAAATAGGGATATGATAAGGAGAAGAATGCAATAGTTTAACCGCATGAAAATGATTAGGAAGGTCAGTGAGAACATGAGAAATGATATAGCGAAAAGATTTTCTCTTCACGCTTTCAAGAAGTACATTGTGTAAGAAACCACCATAGATAAGTGGTGCATACCTCATATAAGGAAGGATAACGCCCCCACATGCAGAGGAAACAGCTGAGGTGGTAAAAAGAAATCTTGAAGATTCCTTTTAATATCAAACTTACAAAAAGCTGTTGGTGAAAAAAAATCTTGATCATAGTAAAAAAAGATCACGAGAAAAGGGAATGCAAAGAATATTATAAAAAGGGAAATGTTTAAGTTGTCTGTTTTCAAATGTATTATAAATCTGTGTTAAGAAGGGTTTCCCTTCTTCTTTACAGATTGGACGAGTAAAGAAAGGAATGGTTGAAGTTGATAGGTCGAGACAAATGAGTTAATAAATGCAGTATGCAAGCACGGTGACTAAAGATTTGAGAACCAGAGGAGAGATGCCATATCATCTTTGAAAGATATTACAATGTTAGGCATAAATGAATTGAAAGGGTGGAAAAGAAGGATAATGTAGTCTAAAGAAGAGGAAAAGAGGAAGAAGCAAATTTAGAGTTGATACCTTTTTTTTTGCGAAATTCCTGAAAAAGGGTGAAACTAGTAACCGGAAAGATTATTATTTTCTAATGCGAAAAGTTATTGGTGTCTCATAGATTTAGATTCGGGCTGAAATACAAGTGCATAAACTTCTGGCGTTTGAAGACCTCGATAATCCCAAAAGACACTGTCCCTGAGACGAATAGTTAATCTAAAAAATTATTAGTTTTTGTTGAAGGGAAAGAAATGGAATATATGATTCAAGGACAGAGAAAAGCACATTATAACGTTCTGGAACCTCCGAGGGATCTATCCCACTGAAGCAGTAATCATTCCACTGCAAATCCCACCAGTTAGCAGCACCAAAATGCCAAAAACATTTTCACGATTAAGATTTGAGTAATTCCTTGAAGATTTAGAACAGGATACAGGAATAACGAAGTTCTTGAGAGGAACCCTTAGGTGTGAAAGGTTAACAGGATAGGAAGAAAGATTCGAAGTTAGAAAAGATCTTACGTTTTAGGCTTATCTCCAAGACGATCAGGGATATGGGTAGAGAGCTGCAACATCTGCTTAAGGTTATTGGGGATATAGAAACATATATAGAGTTCATTCACTGCACCTTGAGTATTAGAGAAAAGCCATTGACTGTAGTAAACACTGAGGTCAAAATGAATGATGATTTCCACAAATAAAGGAGAAAAATAAAATATTCATTTTGTTTAGGATTTAAAGTGGATTTAAAAAAAAACTAACAATAAAAAACTTTTCAATTTTAATAATAATAATAATAATAATAATAATAATAATAATAATAATAATAATAATAATATTATTATTATTATTATTATTATTATTATTATTATTATTATTATTATTATTATTATTATTATTATTATTATTATTATTATTATTATAACTATGATATTATTTTTAGGAGACAAGTATACAGAGCAAATGAATTTAGTTGTAGATTAGTAAGTGTACCTTAACCAAAAACTAAAGAATTTTTACAAACTCCAAATCAGTGACACGAAGACCAACAAGTCACTGCACACGTACACCAACAACCGCATTTATTTTACACATACACCAACAAGCGTCTTTGTTTGAAAATAGAGAATTGAAACACTAAGAAAGAGAGAGAGAGAGAGAGAGAGAGAGAGAGAGAGAGAGAGAGAGAGAGAGAGAGAGAGAGAGAGAGAGAGAGAGAGAGAGAGAGAGAGAGAGAGAGAGAGAGAGAGAGAGAGAGAGTTATTAGAAATAAATATGAAAAATTTCCAAACATAAACCCATAAATCCATTTATTTACATAAAATAAAATTAGTAAATTTAAAATTTGAGTTATTGATTTATGCGATTTATTAAATAATTTTTTAAAATTTAATTAATCCTTTATTTATTGCCTTATTTATATTGTTGTTGTTGTTATTATTATTATTATTATTATTATTATTATTATTATTATTATTATTATTATTATTATTATTATTATTATTATTATTATTATTATTATTATTATTATTATTATTATTATTATTATTATTATTATTATTATTATTATATTATTATTATTATTATTATTATTATTATTATTATTATTATTATTATTATTATTATTATTATTATTATTATTATTATTATTATTATTATTATTATTATTATTATAATTGAGGAAAAAAGGAAAGAAACATTTTGAGCTATATGATTAAACATTATTTACAAATATGTAAAAACATACGCACACTAATAATAATAATAATAATAATAATAATAATAATAATAATAATAATAATAATAATATTATTATTATTATTATTATTATTATTATTATTATTATTATTATTATTATTATTATTATTATTATTATTATCATTATTATTATTATTATTATTAATATATTAATAATTATAATGATAAATAATAAAATTCAATTGATTTTTTTTATTTAGTTTCATTTTTAAAATTCCTTTTCATTTTCTTCAAACGCTGTTCATTGATTTAATTTTTATTTTTTTCCCTTTTGAGTTTAGGGAGTTATATTTTGGAAAAATATTAATTAATATTTCAGGATAAAGCAAATAATAATAATAATAATAATAATAATAATAAAAATAATAATAATAATAATAATAATAATAATAATAATAATAATAATAAT
>SEYY01019750.1:175000-180000 GCA_009176605.1 Armadillidium nasatum
GAGATTTTTTCCAATAAATCTAAAATATTAATTGTAATAATTTTGATAATTTCATTTACTTTTGTCAGGAGATTGGGGAAGGAGAGGAAGGGGGGAGAGGTAGGTGGAAGTAAACGAAGGGGGGTAGGGGAAAGAAGTAATCAGGAATCTTAACCAGCGAACTTGCCTCCTCCTTCTGCAGGTAAAACAATTTGGTATGTCAATCCAAATGAGTGATTCGGTTCAATATCCCGTAATATTTACTTGAGAAATGGAAATCAAAATTGTTTGAGTCGGCGGCTTGCTAGGCTTCTTCTGATTTAAACGGATCTTTATAAATAACGTTTGCAAATTATCGCTCGTTGTCTATTGAAATTATTATTATTATTATTATTATTATTATTATTATTATTATTATTATTATTATTATTATTATTATTATTATTATTATTATTATTATTGTTATGATTATTATTATTATTATTATTATTATTATTATTATTATTATTATTATTATTATTATTATTATTATTATTATTATGTTGTTGTTGTTGTTGTTGTTGTAAATTTTTTTATTTATTTTATTTTATTTTAATATTTTTAAATTTTTTTTTTTTTTTTTTTTTTTTTTTTTTTTTTTTTTTTTTTATTATTTATAAATATTATATATATATATATATATATATATATATATATATATATATATATATTATATATATATATATATATATATATATATATATATATATATATATATATATATATATATATATATATATATATATATATATATATATATATATATATATATATATATATATATATATATATATATATATATATATATATATATATATATATATATATATATATATATATATATATATATATATATATATATATATATATATATATATATATATATATATATATATATATATATATATATATATATATATATATATATATATATATATAGGGTTGCTTAAATTTTAAGATATGTATTGCTTACCTGTCGGGCTATTACTCTGTTTAAGGTATGTCCCCTGTGGAGTAAGCGACGGAGTGTTAGAAGGTGTAAGAGATGGCCACATATCTCGATCAGTTAATGTGCCCATTGAGGGTAAAGGGTGCTGCAGAAGGCATCGATGAATAAACTGGAAGAACTATGATGAAATTCAGCGCTAGAATAATGGGGAAGTGAACATGCGCTTCCGTACATGTTACTACCATATGAGGTGGCAGTAGATTGAGCATAACCACCATAGTCTTGGTAACTTGCGTAACTTGTACCAGAATATTGATTAGTAGATGGTAGTTGAGGTCCACATACGTCATAAGGAGAGGGTAAGGATGGTGGCGCCCCTTGATATAATGGGTACGGTTTCATCGCTTGTACTTTTCTTCTAAATCCTCTAGGACGCCTTCTGAAGGACCCTTCTTCAAACATGAGTTCTGCTGTTGGGTCAATAGCCCAGTAATGTCCTTTACCAGGCCTTCCCATTGATTTGGGAAGTTTTATAAAACATTCGTTTAAAGACAAATTATGTCTAACGGAATTCTTCCATCCTGTATAAGACCCTCGGAAGAAGGCAAAGCGCTGTTGTAAGAATTGATAGATCTCCGATAACGTGAGTCTCCTTTGAGGTGAACTTTGAATTGCCATAACAATTAAAGCAATATACGAATATGGTGGTTTTTCTTGTCGTCGTGCACCTCCTCTTTTTGCGGCCGATGTCGGCTTATCATTTAAATTAGCACCTACATCCGTAACTTCTGATGAAGTAGAGGCTCCTGTCGTTGTATGAACTAAAGATCCAAGACACTGTGTGGGAGTTGGTTCATTTTCTCCCTTCATACTGACGGCGTTGGCTAAGAGAGCCAGATCGCCAAAAGTATTATTTTGCGCCACGCCGAAAATGTCACTTATTTAATATTAAACTTCAATTGAAAACAAAACTACCAATGTAAACTAATGTTTTTATAGTATTAGCATTGGAGCGAGAAAAACACTTCGGCATTGAATCTAAAACTACTTCTACCAGACTAGAATATAATATCACACTGTCTCTAAAACCTTAGACTCAAATGTGTTGTGCCAACACGAAGATTTAGCTCCGCCTACTTGTGGCATTCTGATAATTAGCATTTTGGGCATTAAGGCACTGAACTCGAAAGATACAATACATTTTAAAATGTATCTATTTATATTTGATCGTAGAACTAAAAATTTATATTCATGTTTTATTTCAACTATTGTAAGGACAAAATGTTTTGGACTAAGTTCAATTCACCTTTTTTTTTTAAGGAAAATTTATGACTATAGGAATATGATATATTGCATAAACCACTTTTATTTTTAACTGTGGTAACAAGTTCAACAAGCTCTAATCACTTATATTTAAATTTTCCACTAATATTATATAAATAACAAATAACATACTAAATAAGTAAGACAGTCTATTTTATTAATTTTATCCTCTAGTATTTATTTCATATAAGGACAGTAGACCACCCAATATTAAAAGGGTATAAGTCCCTCCCATTTCTATGTAAGAGGCGGAGCTTTTATATTCTCTCTTATGATTGGTTAATGAAAAGAGGGGAACATTATCAAACCATTTACAACTTTCCAAGAAGATACTTTTCAAGGGATGCGTCGCCTTTTTCAAGTGCTACGACAAATTGTAAATTTATTACAAGAGATCACTAACAGAATGAAACAAACAAAAAAGATTTTAACTTCAAATTGAAACAGACGCTTTCGTATAACATTCTTTATATATATATATATATATATATATATATATATATATATATATATATATATATATATATATATATATATATATATATATATATATATATATATATATATATATATATATATATATATATATATATATATATATATATATATATATATATATATATATATATATATATATATATATATATATATATATATATATATATATATATATATATATATATATATATATATATATATATATATATATATATATATATATATATATATATATATATATATATATATATATATATATATATATATATATATATAATATATATATATATATATATATATATATTATATATATATATATTATACAAAAAATTTTTAATTAAAAAAAAATTTTTTTAAAATTTTCAAAATTAAAAAAAAATTTTTTTTTTTTTTTTTTTTTTTTTTTTTTTTTTTTTTTTATTTTATATATATATATATATATATATATATATATATATATATATATATATATATATATATATATATATATATATATATATATATATATATATATATATATATATATATATATATATATATATATATATATATATATATATATATATATATATATATATATATATATATATATATATATATATATATATATATATATATATATATATATATATATATATATGATTGATGGATTAGTAAATGTCTTTGTTATAAGTCTAGTGTGGCTATAAAACTATAAAAATTGGGGTATATTTCTTATTTTCAAGATAATACCACTTCCTTCAATATATAATTATTATCACGCAATTATTATTATATTTATGCTATTACTACAAATAATTAAAAAAAATTGATATTGCAAAATCAACGAAGTCTGTTAAACTATTATTTTTGAAAAGTATAAATCAAATATAATATCCTATAGAAAGTTTTAAAATCTTCCTGTAGTTCCAATTAGAGTTGGTCTTTACGCCTCTGTGGTGCAGTACTGTACGGTGCAGTAGGATACCAGGGTCCTGGTACAGTACAGATGGAAAATATGAAAGTGCTATGCGGTGGGGTGTGGTTCGGTGCGGTACAGGGCTATCCGATGTGTGTGCGGCACAATTTCAGCGTCCTGGTGAAGTGCAGCTGTAAAAAATAAAGGTGCCGCGCATTGCTGTGCAATGTAGTGTGGTGCAGTACCATATATATATATATATATATATATATATATATATATATATATATATATATATATATATATATATATATATATATATATATATATATATATATATATATATATATATATTATATATATACGTATGAACTATAAAGAAAATCTTCGCTAGAATAATAGGGAAGTGAGCACGCGCTTCCGTACATGTTACTACCATACGAGGTGGCTGTAGATTGAGCATAACCTTCATAGTCTTGGTAACTTGCATAACTTGTACCAGAATATTGTAGATGGAAGTTGAACTCCACATATGTCATAAGGAGAGGGTAAGGATGGTGGTGCCCCTTGATATAATTGGGTATTATTATTGTGGGCTACGGTAAAAGCGACTCTCTACCACTTCCCTTTTTTAAATAATCACGTGACCGGCGTTCCAAATTATCTAAATTCTTTTACATGATCCCGTTTTGTTTCGGAATTTCTTTCTAGTTTTAATTAATATAAATGATTATTATTATTATTATTATTATTATTATTATTATTATTATTATTATTATTATTATTATTATTATTATTATTATTATTATTATTATTATTATTATTATTATTATTATTATTATTATTATTATTATTATTATTATTATATTATTATTATTATATTTTTTTTATTATTATCCTTATCATCATCTCTATTAAAATTGAATATTTTTGCTTTTCAGTCAAGAATATTCGTCTATTTTAACGAATATAAATAGCTCTTTTGATTATTAACTGAATAAGGAATATATTAAATGATATATCAATCATTATATCATTTTTAAAATATATTTATTATATATTAAAAATAATAATAAGTAATAATAAATATTATGGCACAATTATGAATTTTTATGTCATAAAAATAATAATACAGTTATGTCCTTTTTATGTAATAAATATATTATGGCACAGTAATGGTCTTTTATATATGATAAATATTATGACCTGTTTCTGCAATAAATATATTATGGCACAGTTACGGCCTTTTGTGTATTAAATATCATGGAACAGTTATGTCCTTTTTATGCAATAATTATGGGACAGTTATGCCCT
>SEYY01019750.1:192500-195000 GCA_009176605.1 Armadillidium nasatum
TAAGGGGAATTAAATTGTTTCTTAAGATTTTTTAAAGTCAGGCTTGCAATGTTAAATGACAGTTATTGAATTTAAATTGAAATACACTTTACATACTATATTATAATTAACTAAATTCTTGATGAAATAATATATATGTATATATATATATATATATATATATATATATATAATATATATATATATATATATATATATATATATATATATATATATATATATGAAATTTTCCCTCCTCTTGTTCCTTTTTTACAAAGAAGGAAAACATATTTTCCTTTAATACACACACACACACACATATATATATTATATATATGTAAATATATATATATATATATATATATATATATATATATATATATATATATATATATATATATATATATATATATATATATATATATATATATATATATATATATATATATATATATATATATATATATTATATATCACCTCCGGTGGGCAAAGGCCAGAGGCCTACCAAAATTCCACCGGAGTTGGGGAGAAAGACGGAAGCCTGGTCAAATATATATATATATATATATAATATATATATATATATATATATATATATATATATATATATATATATATATATATATATATATATATATATATATATATATATATATATATATATATATATATATTATATATATATATATATATATATATTAATATATATATATATATATATATATATATATATATATATATATATATATATATATATATATATATATATATATATATATATATATATATATATATATATATATATATATATATATATATATATATATATATATATATATATATATATATATATATATATATATATATATATATATATATAGAAAGCGACAACTATTTTTTTTCTTGAAACTTGTTTGCTCCAATTAAATCTCTCAAGAATTCTTTAATTTCATGTTACTTTGTAATTTAGTAATAATATATAGACAAATGAGCATATATATATATATATATATATATATATATATATATATATATATATATATATATATATATATATATATATATATATATATATATATATATATATAAAGTGGCTCTGTGGGTCAGTTAATCGAGCACTTACTTAGATCGCGAGAGACCCGGGTTCAAGGCTGGGTTGAATATTATTGAGCAGTTCTCTCTTGCACTTAGCTCCACCCATTTATGTGTAATAAGTACACCATCGGTGACATGCTGCTGATGGAATCAAAATCGGCATCAGTGATAGGCCTGGCCAACCAGTGGATGTTTGACGTGGGCATGTGAAACCCTTGGTTCATCCTCGAATTAACACACAAACAGGGCTAATAACACTTCCTGAGGGCTGATTTTGATTTTGATTTTGATATATATATATATATATATATATATATATATATATATATATATATATATATATATATATATATATATATATATATATATATATATATATATATATATATATATATATATATATATATATATATATATATATATATATATATATATATATATATTATATATATATATATATATATATATATATATATATATATATAGTGTGTGTGTGTGTGCATGAGAAAGCGTATCACCATAAGCAATGGAACTAAATAGAATACCGGAGATAATTGAAGTACGTAATTTTAAAGTAATTGTAGTACAAACAACGTCTATTTAATCTTATCTTAAATGAAGAATAAATGAGTGTTAAAAACCAAAAAATAAAAACAAAAATAAAAACAAATGAAATTTCTATTTATATATTTAAGTCATAGAGAACTCTGGGACACATCGGGTTTTTTTTTTTTTTTTATTTTTTTATTTTTTTTTTTTTATGCAAATTATATTTTTGATATGAAATTGGGTAATAATTTTTAAATGACTTATAAAGTAATATAAAATATTTTATTAAATAGACATTATTAATTTTGGATCGTAATATGGAATCATTATTATTATGTTACTGTATTTCGAATAATAATAATGAAAATGATAATAATAATAATTATAATAATAAAAATAATTATAATAATAATAGTAATAAAGGAAATTTTAATAATAATAATAATAATAATAATTATAATAATAATAATAATTATAAAAAAGGTAATAATAATAATAAAGGTAATAATAATAATAATAACAACAACAATGATAATAATGATAATAATAATGATAATAATAACAATTGTGATAATAATAATAATAACAATTGTGATAATAATAATAATAATAATAATAATAATAATAATAATAATAATAATAATAATAATAATAATAATAATAGTGATAGTAATTATAATAATATTAATTATAAAATACTGTAAAAAAGTACAATGACAATTATAAGATTCACAGCTAATTAAGTAGTTTTCTAAACTCTTATATTAATTATAATATATTAAGTAATTTATATTTTAATATTATTTCCCTATTTGATATCTAAAACATATCTAATATCTAATATCATTCATTTCTAATACTGTTACCTTCTAATTAA
>SEYY01019750.1:202500-215000 GCA_009176605.1 Armadillidium nasatum
ATATATATATATATATATATATATATATATATATATTCACTACGTTTATCTATCCATTTATTGCACTTAAATATTTTATTTTATTAATAAGTATAATTATTTAACCTTTTAATATACAGTATTCTTTAACTTGCGTATGATATATAATATGTTATGTATAAACTATAAATGTAATTTTATAAAGATTTGTTTATTTATATTAATTATAATTTTTTTTTTTCATTTTAATGAAGAGTATATTAGCTCTAGTTTAATTTATTTACCATTTTTATTTAAATTATTTTTATAATTAAATCAAATGAAATAATATTCTATATTTTTTATTTATTTTAGTATTTTTTTTATTTATTTACGTATTCCTTTTATTAGTGTTTTCAATTGTTTTTTATTCATCTTTTTGTTACTTTTCTTTAAGTTTCTAATCCTAAAAAAAAAAATACATAAAAAAAAAAAATAAATAAATACTAAAAATAAATTTGTTTATCCTTCCAAAATTTGGAATAAAAAGTTTATTTTCTAATCTATTTTCCTCTACCATTCGACTATTATTATTTAATCTCTAAATACCTCACTAAACATCTCGATTAGTAATTCACTCAGTACCCCACTAAATACCCCACAACACAGTCATTTTACAGTACAAATGTTACATGCTTTAATAAACGTGTCATTTTGTTCTTCATTTTTACTTACATGCATTTCCTTTTGCACTAAATATTCGTAATCACCCTGGGAATCGAACCTTTCATATATACTTGCGAAATCTTCAATACTTGCTAAGTATTTTTGTTTATTTATTAGGTTAGTTAATAGCTTTCAATAGAAGATAAATGAAAAGAAAATCTCCAGGTATTTTCCATTAAATATATATATATATATATATATATATATATATATATATATATATATATATATATATATATATATATATATATATATATATATATATATATATATATATATATATATATATATATATATATATATATATATATATATATATATATATATATATATATATATATATATATATATATATATAGATATATAGATATAGATATAGATAGATAGATAGATAGATAGATAGAAGATTCAATTCTAGTTTTTCATTCGTTAAATTAAATTTATTTATTTCCTATGGGAATTTTTAAAAACCATTTTATCATTTTTTAATTTTAATTTATTTTATTATTCTTCATTTTAACAAAGTTATCAGTTTAATAAATTTTAATATGATTAAAAATACTCAAACATGAGCAAGTTACAGAATTTGAATACGTTTGAAAATAATTGAAAATGAACATGTTTGAAAGTACTTTGAACATGAATATATTTGGAAATAATGAAACATGAACATATTTGAAAATAACTGAACATAAGCATGTTTAAAGATAATTGAATTGAATAATTAGATGAAGATGTTGATATCGATAATTTAGTTGAAGATCTTAATAATCATGTTCCTTCTATTAAATTTACTTCTGAAACAGAAATTAATGGCAGTATTCCCTTCCTAGACATACATATTAAACGTGCCAACACTAAACTTGATTTCGGCGTTTACCGTAAGCCAAACCATTCATTTGACTATATTCATTGTTTTTCAAGCCATACTACATCTACAAAAAAAATAATGTCAGGGATGTTCCTCCGCGCCTACCGCTTATGCTCACCTCAATATTTAGAGGATGAACTAACCCTTCTAAAAGGTAATTTCAAGAAATTAGGATATAAAGAAAATTTCATTTCAGGTGCAATGTTCAAAGCCAGAAAAAGGTTCTATAATTTTAAATCAAGAAGCAACTTTTCTACTGATAATATACTTAAACTACCTACAACTTTAAATCTAAATATAAAATCTCTTTTACCAAAAAAATATTAACATAATTTATGGCAATAATAACAATATTAAAAAATTCTTTTCTCATAGTAAAGCTTTGAATGAAAAAATAATGTCAAAGATGTTTACACAATTCCTTGTAGAGACTGTTCCGTGTGTTATGTTGGTGAGACTGTCGATTTTTCAAGACGAATGTATCAACACGATTATGATTTAAGAATGGGCAATGAACGCAGTGCACAATATCAACATAGATGTGAAAACAATCATAAAATTTTGATTAAAGATGCTAAAGTAATTTGTAGAGAAAACGACATTTTTTTAAGAAAACTACTTGAGTCATTTGTCATTCACAACTCAAACACTTTTAATAATAATAAAATGAGTCTAGATGTTGACGATTTTGTATTAAACAGTTTAAAATTAATCCCAAAATTTAACAGATTAATTGATTGTGAAAAGAGGACATGATTTCAAATATATAACTATATATAGATTATTGTAGATTTTGTATCGATATGTTCAAAATATTTTTTTTTCCTTCTTCTTGAGTTGGCGGTAAGCATTTCCTATTTTACTTTCTGACTCTACCTTGCACTGTTTTAATCACCTTCCTTGGAGCTGGTCTCCGTTTTAACTTTTTAACTCTTTTTTTTAACTTTGGCTTGAAAAGGGACGTCAGTCCGAAAACGTTTGCCAATAATTTATTTTAATACTGGGCTGTTTCAGTTGTATATATATATATATATATATATATATATATATATATATTATATATATATATATATATATATATATATATATATATATATATATATATATATATATATATATATATATATATATATATATATATATAAAGGGAGAGAGAGAGAGCATATGGTGAAGTTCCCTATCAGTATCACTGTTCTTCTTAGAAATGAAACCATTATACTGGACTTCCAATTTTTCTATTGTTAAACTCTTTCCAGAATCCTTTTGGGTTCATTTGATCACATTATTATCATTTATCCTACTTTAATTCTTCAAGACTTCAGCAGCGATGACACCAACCTTTTCGGGGAGAAAACAAAATTTTTTTCATTTCAGTGCTGCAAATTGGTCGCATTTGCGGTCATTCTTCTTTGATTTCATTTGAATGGTCACTACTCTTGGATTCATATTCAAACAGGATGTAGCATTAACATACAGAAATATATTTACAATATATTTATGTTATTAATTGTTAACTTTATATCCCTGTTTCAGATATTTAAAAGACTTTATAATGCTCTCTCTCTCTCTCTCTCTCTCTCTCTCTCTCTCTCTCTCTCTCTCTCTCTCTCTCTCTCTCTTCTACCTTCTCTCTCTCTCTCTCTCTCTCTCTCTCTCTCTCTCTCTCTCTCTCTCTCTCTCTCTCTCTCTCTTCTCTCTCTCTCTCTCTCTCTCTCTCTCTCTCTCTCTCTCTCTCTCTCTCTCTCTCTCTCTCTCTCTCTCTCTCTCTCTCTCTCTCTCTCTCTCTCTCTCTCTCTCTCTCTCTCTCTCTCTCTCTCTCTCTCTCTCTCTCTCTCTCTCTCTCTCTCTCTCTCTCTCTCTCTCTCTCTCTCTCTCTCTCTCTCTCTCTCTCTCTCTCTCTCTCTCTCTCTCTCTCTCTATGATTCTGCGACTGTGATTAGTTTCGTATTTTAATTGTCCTTTTGCTTCATGACTCATATGGTAACTATATTCTTAAACCGTTTTATTCCCAACTTTTGCCATTCGCATAATAGTTCCTTACCAAGTTTGAACTCCTTTGTCCTTGCTGTATCTTACCCTATTCTAATCACTTCTTCTTCTTTGTACTGAGTTCTGGGGTTAAGGTTAAGTCTCTCTTCTTTTACTTTCCAGTTGCAAAATATAATTCTTTCCTGCAACTAATACTGTCACGATTGTCATCAAATTATACGTAAAGGACAATATAGTACAACTCTTCACAATATGGGCCTCTCTTTAAATGTTTATTACATTGTGTTTATTCTTAATATACGTTTAACAATAAAAGCAAAACATAATAACTAGACTATGATAATGACAAGAATTAAGCGTTAGCCAAAATGACAGACAAACATAACCTAACCTAATCTTACTTAACCCAAAATTTTACTAATTTTTTTTCTATTGGTTTAGGTTAGGTTAGGTTAAGTTAATTTATATTAGGTTAGGATGGATAAATTTAAACCATTTTTGTTATGAGTTGAGATTAAGTTAAATTTAAATAGATTAGTTCTAGCTGGATTAGTTTAAAGCAGTTTGTTTGCATTGTCGTGTTTAACTATAGTCAACTATTAATTTTCAATTCTACTATATATATATATATATATATATATATATATATATATATATATATATATATATATATATATATATATATATATATATATATATATATATATATATATATATATATATATCTATAGATATATCAGATGGACTGGAATATATATTACCATCAGAAAAGAAGCTAAAACTTCTCTTCCTACCTCTATGCAACATGAAGAATCAAAACAATCAGATAGGGCATTTCATTTTGGTTCGAATTCCCTTCCAGAGCGAAGCACCATCCAGATTACAGACAAACAAATTGATTCATTCTTTTACTAAAACCAAAGGATTAAATCTTAATAGAGATTCATCTAACCATAAATATGATCAGTTACCAGTAGAATCAGCTATAACTCCAATTATAAAACATTACTCAAATACTGCAAGTTCAAAAAATCAGTATATGAATGATCAAATTCAGACCATTCCTCTTCAACAAGCAACAATAGCTCCATTTGTAAACAATGCACCCTTATTTTAATGGTGCAATGGTGAAGGAGCAACGAGCAGTTCCTCTTTCCAGAGTAAATTTTCACCAGTCTCCTACAGAAAATATCAGTTACTTAAAAGGACCCCTATATAATACACCTGCGTATTCACTTTACAGGAACCCTGTTATTATTAATCCAAATACATTTGGATATCCTTTATTGCTTGATCCCAGGATTGCAACATTTCCATTAAATACAAAGCAGCTATTACCAGTTCGTACACCAGAAATCTATTCAAAGCCTTTTGAAAACAACTATTCTGCTAACAATCAAGGTAATGAGTTTAAAGAAAAATATAGTTCATTATGATAATGGGCGAAATTTATTAGAATCTGGCACAAATGAATTCCCAGAGACAATTTCAGATTCTTCTCAATCATCTACTAATATTTCTGAAGTTAGAGACATAAATTTGAAGTCCCAGACTAAAAAGACACCAAGTATTACATCAGAAGCTTCTTTCTTATCTGAGTTACTTGCTTATGAAGAAAATAAAAATAAACATAAAAGAATATCATTAAGTGACCTCATTGCTGGAAGAAATCGTAGTAAAAATAATGAAGAAGGAAAAAAGGAGAAAAATTCTTACAGAACCCCAACTCTTGATAAAACAAATAACCAAACGGAAAGTTTTAAGAAGGATACATCACTTATAGCGCAGTTTTTAAAAGCAAGAAGAAGAAAAAAATAAGCATAAAAGAAGGGCTCTAAGTGACATTTTAACCAGCGCTACTTCAACTCACTCTGTTAGAAGAAAATACTGGATCATACAAAGAAATCAAATAAAGATCACAAACTTACATTGGCAGACTACCTTAGTGAAAAAAGGAATCCGTCACTTAGAGTAAGTACAACACAAACAACTGAACCCAGTTACTTTCCCTATGTTTCCAAAACGAACGTAGACCAACCTGATTTTACTGCAGGACATTCAAGGTATGTACCTAATGATGTAAGCCAAGCAGAATTGGGGAGAATGCTTAAATTATTTGACTTTTTAGATGAAAAAAGTCTTTTGAGTGTTCCTAAAAATCCCTTTAACTACTGATAGTTATATTCTTAGTGAGCAAGACAAATATTTAAATGAATATATTAGTAAAGATCAGGATTTAGAATCCAGCAATATTCCCGCTGTTAAACTTGATGGAATGCATTCTTTTGAAGTATCTTCGTCATCGAAAGAAAATAAAAAGTCCCAACCTAGCGAAGCTTCATCGGAATATGAGTACTATTATGAATATCCAGATGAGTTATATGAAGACTATGATGAATTTTATCAGCCATCATCTAAAGGAGACAACATAAATGCCAATTCTTTTAATACCAAAAATGAGGAAAAAAGCTCTGGAGGGGACGAAGAATATGACGAATATGATGATTACCTTCCAAAAGAAGATATGTTAAAAAAACATTTGAACTTAGGGCATGATGGCGTGAAGGGGAATCTCACTCCAGCATTACAAGGAAGAAATTACCAAAGTCCCAAGATTAATTCTCCAAATGTAAGTACACCACATGAACTTTCTAGTTTAAAAATTTCTAATCCAATGACATCTCATATACTTAATAAAGCCCATAATAATACTAATAACAATAATCCTAAACAAACCGAGTCCAAATTTCAGCTTGGGTCAATATCAGATTCAAAAAGTAATGTAGTTCAATTAGAATTTCAAAACAATAGTTCTTTAAAGGAGTCCCTGAGTTCAAAATCAAACAATTATGATTCGGACAATGAAGGATCACACATTACCTCAGCAGATGTCGTTTCACATCATGATAAAAACCAATTAGAGGAATATGTGTACGTTGATGATGACGATTTATGGAAAGAGTTTATGGAACACCTTAATTCTTCAGATAATTCAACACAGCAAAGCAATTTAAAAGGACTGAAAAATCATTCACGTGAAAAAGATTTATTGAAAGGAAAAGACATAACAGGAATCAACTTAAAAACACCCGATAAAATTTATCAAAATGAAACAAATAAAAACGATTCAAATTCAAGCAAAAGCTCAACCAAGAAAGAATTTATACTATTGAATAGAAAAAATACGAAAATCAAAACAAATTCAAAAAGTCCGTCCACAAGTAATCCTCCCATTGATATTATTAAAAACAGCAAAACTTCTAAAAATATATATTCGGGTCCCCCAAAGGTTATTGACACGAAAAAAAAGAATGCTGTTTCTTCGGTTAGGGAAAAGTTTTTGGAACGCATTAAAAACCTTAAAAGAGACAGAGTCACAGAGGTAAAAGATACAAGTAGTCAGATTAGTTCTACTACTACACAAGAGCCATTGATTTTAACAGAAGCAATATCTGATTCATCTGCATCTGAATCTTCAGTTCCTACTAAATCTGTGGAATCTTTCAGACTTATAGGAAGTGATCCATTTATAAACAAACCTGCGTCAATTGCCGATAGAGTGGAAATATACAGAAGAAACAATGACCTAAGGGAGTCGTTATTGAAAAACTTTGAAAAGAAAAATGAAGACAAGAAAAACATTAATATAGGAAAATCCCTTAGCATGGACTATAATAATACTAATGCCATGAATAATAAGACCAAAACTAAATCCAATAATGGTGATGAAAATGCAAAAGTTTTAGTGGAAAAACCGAGAATTTTAAATAAATATATTTCGAAAGAACAACTTTACAAACAAAAAAACATCCAAAAAGCTTGAAAAAGAAATAGAAAAAACTTTAGACATTAAAAGCACAAAATTTACTCCATCTTACATAGTGAATTCTCCGATTGATTTAACTCTTTCTGGTTTAGGAATGTATTTACCACTTGAATATGACAAGGTATTGCTTAATAGTAGAACGTCATTTAGAGATGACGTCTTATTCAATCATAAAGATTACTTACTCGATGGTTTTAAAGAAGTTAAGAGTAAATTGAAAAACTTTAAAAGTATTTTGAAATATATTCATTCAAAGAGAGATGAAATGCTTTCGCAAACTGAAAATAAAAATAAAAGATCTTTGTTTAGAGAAAATGGAAAAGATGTCAATAAAAATTTTACGAACATTTTGAAAGAATTTTCTAGTAAGATTGAAAATACAAGTGAACCAAATTTTTTAAATATCAGTAACACATACATTTTTCAATATCCAGAAAATGCTCCGAGTATAAAAATAGATTCTAGCAAAGTATCTTTATTACCAGTTAAAGACGAAAACCTATTTTTTGATGACGAAAGTTCTAATAAAAGATTTCAATGATACGCAAAAATCTTTGTTAAATAGAGAAAAACGAAAGGCAGCTGTTTTAGAATCAATCAAAAATGTAACAAGCAAACAAAGCGATACGAAGGTGGAAAAACCAAATACAGTAAATATTTCAACAGCAATCGAAAATAAAAATCCGTGGAAACCAATGCTCAAAAATTTATCGCTCCTAATAAATGAAACTGTGAAAGCAAATGGATGGGTTCTGATAACTAATTCTTCTTCAGTGTCCAATTTTCCAATTTCTTCTAATATGACTGTCAGTAACTCTTTACAAACTAATGCAAATAAATCGGATGCAAAGAATGTTAAAAGTAAAGAATTGCATCAATCCCAGTTAATTAATCAAAATATAACAATAAGCAAGAAAACTGTAAACTTAGATAAGCAGATAAATGTAACGGACAATATTTCCACTACAATGGAAGATAAAAACAAGTTACAAAATAGTCAAGATATAGATACCAATAAAACTAAAAAGTCCGTTGATTTGTCAAAAAAGAAGAAAGCAATGTATATCAGAGCCCCACAAAATAAAACTATTTCCGATACTAAACCTCCAGATAAAAATACAACTTTAGAAAGCAAACTAGAAAATGTAGCAGCTATAAATAAGACATTAACATTGAACAAATCTCTCCAATCAACTGTAATTGTAAAAGATAAAAAGGCTGAAAAGAAAGACGAAACAGATGATAAAATAAACATTGGAAAACCCATAAATATTACAACGTTAGAAGCAATTCCAGATGTCACAAAACAGTTGAAATCTCTCTTGCTCTTAAAAACTGGAATACATACAAAACAAAGGGAAGATATTAATGTAGATAATGCAACGGTACACTCAAAAAATGTATCGAACGAAGTTGTAAGAGAACGAATCCGACTATTGAGACTCTTGAAAAAGCATAAAACATCTCTTGAAAATGACTTCCACACCAAGAAGTCAAATCTGTCATATCTCCGTATAAATTCTCCAGTAACTTTAAGACAGATTTTAAATGGGGAAGTTGAAGTGGGAAATAAAGAAAAGGAGGAATTAAAAAATATTATTGACCTTGCATCTGAGGGTGAAGAAAATAAACTAGAAGTAAATGAGGATTTCGGCCTAAAAACGAAGCAAATTGATGAAAATGTATTTACTTCTCCTGCACTAACATCTAAGAAACCATCAAAGCCTACAGCTATGGGTCAAACAATATCCAAAGCAGAAAGATTGGAAAATCTCCGGAAATATATGAAAATATATGAATACTGCCTTTCCAGTGACGTTAATTTAGCTCGGCTTTCTTCTGATAAAAGAGAAGCGTTAAATTATATATGCAATTACATAAAAGAAAAAGCTCGCAAAAGGGCTCAGAAACAAAGAAACATAGAAGAATATGACATTAATGAAGATTACAAAGATAAGGACTTTGATTATAACGAAAATCATGGCAGGTCTTATTATGACAACTATGATGATTATAGTGACTATGGTAGTCCGCAGTCACCAAGATATCAAAAAAGATTTCGGAATAACAATCCGTCAGAAAATGTAGATAAAAAGCAGAACGTCGGAACAAAAATACCGTCACTTTTATATCCCTATTTTAATGAAAGCTCTGTTCTAAAAAGTGGAAACATTGTCCAAAAAAATAATATCAAAAGATTACAAAAGAATATGTTAAAACAAGGAAAAGGCTTGCGTCGTTCTCGTGAGGATCCCGTTTTCTTTGGAATTTTAGTAAATGAAGATACAGACACGCCATCTTCTTTATCTTCACTCTTAAAGTCTAATGTAAGAGGAACAAAGAAAGATGAATCATACAGTGGAAGTTTAGAGTTAGAATCTTCACCATTTGCTAGAAATGTACCAAGAAATTCTTATGAAGATTTAACACCCACCAAAAATAGTCGTCAGTCAAAAAATGGCAAAGAAAGTCTTCGGGCTTCGAATGAAAACTATGAAAATAATTACGGGAAAAAGTTAAAGATAAACAGAGGTGAGAATTTTGATCGAGATGAAAAGCAAAATTTACATCTCAAAGATCAAAATTATTTGAGTTCATTATCAACTATCTCAGACAATGAAAGTATAAGCGACAACAAATAAATCTTTGAATAGCAGGTTATTATTGCAGCTTTACAGAGAATACGTTAAGAACAAAGGAAACGTACAAAATAACGATGAACCTATTGAAAATCGAAACGCAGAATCGTAACGTTATAGGACATCAAAAACAAACACAAGGTACATGGCCTAACAACGAAAGATTAACACAAAATGAAGGTAGTCTTTACTTAAATGAAAGAAACGTTCAAAATAGTAATAGAGAATTGGATTTTAAAAATCAGTATCAGAGAGAATTGGAAGATATTTACAACAAAGGTTTGAAATTTAATTCTGGAGACGAGGAGGAAAATTCTCCTCATTCAGGTACTTACAGAAACATATCACCTATTGTAAGTTCGGAATACTATAATAATAACTTAAATAAAAACGAGGAAAACCCTAGATCCTTTGTCTTGAAGAAAGTTTATCAAAACAGTCCAAGTATTTACGAATCAGGAAGCACAAACAGAAATGTTCCAATTCAAGAACACACTTACGAAGAAACCAGACCTCATAATTGGGCAAATACTGACCAGAGACATAAAGGTTCAAATTTATATAGCGTAAAGAGCAATGAAGATTCTTTTCAAAGAAATGAAAATGATAATCGTTTTGAAAGATTCTACACTCATTCAAATTCGCAAAATGATATGGGAGGTTTAAATTTCGAGTACAGTAACGGCTATTACGATGAGCATGCAAGAAGGAGGTTTAGAGACAAAAGAAAACTCTCTAATACTGATTATGTTGATCCAGGGAAGAGAGTAAGAAGTTACACCTTAAATTCAGGCGAATTTTCTGACATAGATACGGAAACTAATCTCAAAAGAGCAGAGTCAAAGACTGTTCCTTTGCTTAGAAATTTAAATGAAAATAAGGAGACCACGACTATAATCCCTCTTATAGCCAACGTCAAATACGTAATAAGGAATTATTCTAATCCTCTACAGATTTTAAGAGTCATAGCAGAACGATATAAACAGATAAACTCTTCATTTGACAATTATTCAAAGGAAAGAAAATCATTTGGAAGAGGAAACGAAGACATTTTCGTTCCTTCTGATAAACACTCATGGGAAAAGGGAAAATTCCTTACAGAAACGAGTTCATTTTTAAACAATAGAGACAAAAGATTTTCTCAATCCAAATGGATTCCAATTCCATCTGAAATGATACAAACAAAAGAATCAAAAGAGAAAAACACTCAAATTTTAAATTCCGAACCTCTCTCTCGAGACTTTGGATTCGAGGACGTCGGAGACTCGTTTGCAAGCGGCAGAGGAAGGAAAACGAACGGACAAAACGAGAGACTCTCTCGGTCACAGAGGAAAAATTATTTCTCTCACAATTTTGAACATAAAATTCGGAGCGAACAGAGAATGAAACAAATTCCATATTCAAGTTTCGTAAAGGTAAAAAAAAAAAAAAAAAAAAAAAAAAAAAAAAAAAAAAAAAAAAAAATTTGAAGAAAACTTTTAACAAATTTACACAATTTTTTCCAAAAGTTATTTAAAATATTTAAAAAAACAGATGAAAAACTTCAATATACACGCACTTACATGCAAACATACACACACGCGTATATATATATATATATATATATATATATATATATATATATATATATATATATATATATATATATATATATATATATATATATATATATATATATATATATATATATATATATATATATATATATATATATATATATATATATATATATATAATATATATATATATATATATATATATCTTTTATTCTTCAAAAAAGGAAATTATAAAAGCAAAAACTAATAATTAAAAATCCAATTAAGAGGATTAATAATTTTAAAATTAATTTTGGGATTAAGTAAGAACAAAAAAGATTACAATAAAAACTAGCAGATTAATTAAATTAATTATTTTTCGTTAAAATATTATAATATTTAATATAGATTATAATCTCTATTAAAAATTATGTTTTTGCTCATAAGATCCGAATAATCATACGCAGGACTCGGATGTGAATAATTCAATACGGATGTTTGAACCATACTTCGTTGGTCGGATGCTGATATAATAGAGTTATAGACCAATAACTCAGAAAATTATTTAGAAAGTTATTGAAGAATTTTTCTTATCTCCTCTCATTATTATCAAAGTGACATATAAATTGAATCTTTATATATATATATATATATATATATATATATATATATATATATATATATATATATATATATATATATATATATATATATATATATATATATATATATATATATATATATATATATATATATATATATATATATATATATATATATTTTTTTTTTTTTTTTTTTTTTTTTTTTTTTTTTTATATAGTACACATTATTTAGGCAATGGTGTGCGGATATTAATTGTATATATATATATATATATATATATATATATATATATATATATATATATATATATATATATATATATATATATATATATATATATATATATATATATA
>SEYY01019750.1:220000-225000 GCA_009176605.1 Armadillidium nasatum
AGTAAAATGGTGGAACACTTCGACTGCTAGAAAGAGAATGGAAAAAACTGATTCCATGTACCTTATCAAGGAGCGAAGAATGAGTGGACAGCCTCAGAAGTGTGATGCATACAAACTACATCAAGGGAAAACAATGACCCTATACAGAACAAGTAACTGGAGTGGCGAGGAAAAGTTGTAAAGGTGCCTCAGATACACAACCTCTTGGAAATTTACGTAGTGAGAGATAATGTACTTCATTCATTTACAATCATGAGAAAAGGAAATAGCAAAAATGTTAAAGATCGCGAATGAAAAAGGTTTGAGCTGTGTCTTCGAAGATGTCATAGTTGTATGGAAGATTATCGCCATTGTAGAAATTATTGAAGAGAGAGAGAGAGAGAGAGAGAGAGAGAGAGAGAGAGAGAGAGAGAGAGAGAGAGAGAGAGAGAGAGAGAGAGAGAGAGAGAGAGAGTCGAGAACAAGGGAAAGACGAATGAGTTCTTGGTGGCACCAGCCCCATCATCAACGACAACCAAGTTTCAGATGATGATGTGTGGAGTGGTGAATGCGATGTTAATCTGCGACGTCTTAAATAATTTTCAAAACGATTTTTAACTTGTAAAATTATTGTGGTGTGTTACGAAAGGAGTGAAAACTGGACTAGCAAATAGACATAAACGTGAACAAGAATATTAGGAACCATGAAATATATATATATATATATATATATATATATATATATATATATATATATATATATATATATATATATATATATATATATATATATATATATATATATATATATATATATGATGAAAGTTTATAAAAACAAATTAATTAAAATGTTACCCCGAAAACAAGTTTGTTATGAGTCTAAAAGTGAAATCGATGATTTTTCATATTTTCAATTTTTAAAAAAGTTACACTAAACTTAGAGACAAAAAAACGGGAAAAACAAATTAAGGCCAACACTAATATATATATATATATATATATATATATATATATATATATATATATATATATATATATATATATATATATATATATATATATATATATATATATATATATATATATATATATATATATATATATATATATATATATATATATATATATATTATAGCTGGGAATTTCTATGGCGCTGAAACCCCAGAAAGCGCTTGATGCAGTTCCTGTTGACTGCTCTACCAAGAATAAACCTAATTCCATTAAAATTTAGCTTACAATTAATAAAAAGAAATTAACAAAGGACTCATCAGTGAAAATGTTCCTCAAAGAGTTAAAATAAAGGGAAAATTTTGGGATTTACTTTAATTCGAAGAAAATTATCTTCGATGATGGATCATTTGTATAAGTTATTAAGGTGCTTTAGTACAATAAATGTCTAGACTAAGGTAGTATAAAACAAAAACACTGGTTTATCCAAATAGCAACTCTCAAAATCTGCTCAAAAAACCAAAGCCCATTTAAAACTATGTAAAAGTCAAGGTAAGTCAAATCAATTGAAATAATTAAAAAAACGAACTCAAAATTTGATCAATGATCAAAAATCAATCTAAAACAATAAAATGATCAAATATAAGAGTCAATGGTGTTAGGACCTGCTTCTAATAACAGAGTTTTACAAGCTCCTACACTAGGATATAAAAATAGCTAAATTATATTTCCTACCATAAGGCTATAAGTAATTTAAAATAGTAATATTAAAAGGATCCTCATCATACTACCACAAGCCTTGGCACGATGTGATTTTTATTAAAACAATACAATAGTAATCGTTACATTTCAAAAAGTAAAGCAAGAGACTCAATTCCTCTCTTCTCGTGTATATAACGAGAGTCAAAAAACATGCTAAATGTTGCCATTCTATAAAAGATTTAGGGTGTATTTTGATATTTTGTGAAAACCATAGATAGTTTTATCTACTAAAGAAGCAAAATATAAGGATTTTCTAATATATATCTATATATATATATATATATATATATATATATATATATATATATATATATATATATATATATATATATATATATATAGCTATTATACTACTCCATTTTCATCTAACTGATTTATCTCTAAAATAATTATCTCTATTTAAAAATATTCTGTTCTCTCTGTCTGCCTTTAAAATAAAGAAGACAGAGTGTCCTGACGGTATCCCTCCTTTCGTTCTCAAAAGTTCTCGAAGGAGGCACAGTAGAACAGTTTTCAATCTCTTTTCGTCGATATTACTGTGGAACTCGGGACACATTTCGTGAGGTGGTGTGGGTAAGTGGAAACGTCTCCTGTACATCGTTAAACGGTGGTTTGACTCCAGTGGAAAATGAAATTCTTCTCCATCTTATTTGACGCAGCAACAGTTGTTGTAGACATCATTGACGATCCTTGATGGCAGCTTCAATAACAAAGTTCTCCAGTATAATGATATGTTGCCCAAGTAGAGATCCCAAGTACTCTTCTATGGAATATATATATATATATATATATATATATATATATATATATATATATATATATATATATATATATATATATATATATATATATATATATATATATATATATATATATATCCATGGTCTATATAACTCTGTATTATCTGGTTTTCCATACGTTCTAATTTAATAAGTGGAATCTTCATGAATACGTAAGTAAAAATGAATAGAAAGACTAAATGTTTTGAATCTCTTTCTTGAAAATAACTCTTATGGAACTAGTTTATAAGGACGAATCTTTTTGAAATTCGTTCGGTAATATGAATTGTAGTTTCATTTCTAACATACAATTTCAGTTCTTTTATCAAGCTTACACTCTACTTTATGTATTCTTTTGCACACACGTAATCACGCATGCATATATATATATATATATATATATATATATATATATATATATATATATATATATATATATATATATATATATATATATATATATATATATATATATATATATATATATATATATATATATATATATATATATATATATATATATATATATATAGAGTTGACAGGCTTTAGTAAAGCAGATTTGCTGTGATATAATTTCACTTCCTCAGCATTATTAATTGAAACTCAGGAGTTTGATAGTTTCAGCAACAATCTCTACTCGATCATTTCCCACTACTGTCTCAATACTTAATGTAAAGCCAAAGGGAAGGTAGTGAGCATGTTGCAAATTCGTTTTCTGATCTCGCGTTATTTATTTTTTATTTGGAGTTTTTATATTTTCTATCTTATGACCTACATTTTCTTGTCCACCAACGACTTCATTTATTTGTCCAAATTTTTCTTAAAAATCTACTGGAAATTCTAAATTCCTAATATATCTCGTAAATCTATTAACAATCCTATATTTTGCTAATACTTGAAAATAGAGCATATTCTCTCGTCTTCTCCTTTCTCTACGAGTCTCCATTTTAGGTGATTTCGATGTTCACCATCGTTAGAGGCATTCCTCAACATTTAAAGGTAAATCTAGTGAATTTGACAGTAAATTTTCAATTTATAACAAACAAAGGTGATGGTGCAACTCTATGATTGTAGTCCTGATTTGTCACGGAGATGAACCCAATATGAAGAAGTGATTTTCACAACCGCTTTTTAATCTCTGTATCTTATCAAGTATTGCTCAAGAATGACACCTCACCTGTTTCATTTCACGGGGAAAGCTTATTGAACGCTTATATATATATATATATATATATATATATATATATATATATATATATATATATATATATATATATATATATATATATATATATATATATATATATATATATCCTTAGGGTTCTGTTTTTTTTTTTCTAAATTTATTAAAATTTTAATATTTTAAAACTTTTTCCTCTTTTCATTTTTGACTTCTCCATTAATTCATCTCCTTTCCTCTCCTATGATAAGTCCGACCTTCATTACTCCTTTCAGTTTGTAAGACATCTCTCCCAACAGCCATTAATTGACTCAAGGAGGGAAGGCCTTGGAGGATTTGACCTCTGAAATTTTTTGTATTTAAAAGTGGGACAAAGGAAACGTGGTCGTTTACAATACCTCAAAAACTCAGTTCCTCCATATCTCAACTTGACACAACCTTTCACTCGACCAAGACATCTTCAAAATCACACAACTCAAACTTAAGTCTGTTCTTAATTAATATTCACCGAGTTTCTTTTTCTCTTGATCTTTCTTGGAAAGATAACGTTACTTCTCTTTCTAAACAAGCTTCCAAGAGGCTAGTTATTATGAGGCGTCTTAGTAAATTTTTTTTACACCACTCCAGTGACTTGTTCTTTACAGGGGTGTTGTACGTTTCTGTATAATGTAAGCCTCACATATCTGGTGTAATTCCACTCATACAGATCTCCTAGATAAGGAGGAGTCTAGGGTTTTTCATCTCATTAACTCTTCCGCTCTCACTTATTCTTTCCAGTCTCTTTCTGCCCTTCGAACTGTCGCGCCACTCTCTATACTATGGCTATTGCAATGGACACTGCTCTTCTGAACTCTCTCGTCGCATTCCTCCTCTTTTGAGAAGGGCTCGTGCAACATGTCTTTCTACACCGTCTCATAATTTCTCTCTCTAACCCTTCGATACAAGACTTAGTCGCTATGCTGAATCATACATGCATTTTACTGGTAATATATATATATATATATATATATATATATATATATATATATATATATATATATATAGTATATATATATATATATATATATATATATATATATATATATATATATATCTGCATTTAATTTGACCAGGTTTCTGATGTTTCACCAACTCTGGGGGAGGTTAGTAGGTCTATGGCATTTGTCCACCAGAGGCGATATATATATATATATATATATATATATATATATATATATATATATATATATATATATATATATATATATATATATATATATATATATATATATATATATATATATATATATATATATATATATATAATATATATAAGCAATTTTTGTTATCTTTATTTACTACAGAAATTGTCG
>SEYY01019750.1:227500-230000 GCA_009176605.1 Armadillidium nasatum
GAAATGAGAGAGAAGGCCACAGTGAGAAGGATAGATTTCGAAAGAGGGAAGTTTGGAGATCAAAGCTTTGTGACAGACGTTTTTGAAAACTCTTTATGTCCATCGCGACTGCAAGAGATTCACCGAAATGCCGAAGAACGGACAACCAAGAGTCTGATAGAAGGGAAAGAAGATCACCAGTAGAGCGTCTTTCACGACAACCATACTAGCGATCAGATATAAGATTAAAAGAATTGAGATGTTTCCAAATCTTCCTGTTGAGGAAAGATTCGAAAACTTTAGAAAGAACGGAGGTCAAAGAAATGGGACAGTAGGTAGAGGGCTGAGAGGGGTCCCCCTTCTTCGGCACAGGCTGAATGAGTGCATGTTTGCAGCAAGAAGAAAAGGTTGAAATAGTAAAAACATAGACGAAATAGTTTACCAAGGCAGAGTGCAAGCTCGGAAGCACAAGTTTTGAGAACCACGCCTTCTTATTATTAAGCTCAGAGAGAGAAGAAATGACTCATTTAGAAGAAATTACAATTTTAGGTATAAATGAGTTGGAGGGGGGTTGAAGGAGTAGGAACAGCCTCGGAATCGTCTAAGGTTGAATCAGTGGCAAAAGTTTGAGGGAAGAGTTCAGCTTTAGAGGAAGGCAAGATGTCAGTTGTACCTTCAGAAGATACTTAAAAATTTAAAGGAAAGAAAGAGAAAGAAGCAAAGTTTGAGTTGACATTCTTTGCAAAATGCCAGAAAGGGCTTGAGAAAGAATCAGAAATATTACTGCATTTTAAATGTAGAAATGAGCTTTTAGTATTACGGAGAAAATTTTGCACGATTCTGAAATGAAATATAAGTTGCATGAATTTCTGGAACTTAGATATGACGGTAGTCCTTGAAGGCAGCATCCCTGTGGCGAACAACATGAGAACAAACATAGTTAAATCAAGGTTATTTAGCTTTAGTAGAAGGGAAACAATATGGAATGTATGCCTTTATATCAGAGAGAATCACCTCGGTTATGCGCTCTACACATCTCATGGAAACGGTAATCATTCCAAGGGAAACGAGAAAAGTACAGCCGCAAGTCTGACCTGTTAGTAGCATCGAAATGCCAGAAACGTCTCCTCGCCTAAGACTTTGGCCGTTCTTACGGAAGGCTTGAAGAGACAAGACAAAATACAGAGAAAAGAAGGTGATCTGATGAACCTAGAAGAGGAAAGAGTTTAACAGAGTAAGTAGAAGGAAAATTTTAGAAAAGATCAAGTATGTAAGTTCATCACCAAGGCGGTCAATAACATGGGTAGGGAGATGAACCAACTGCTGAAGGTTGTTATGGATAGCAAAGTGGTAGGCAAGTTCACCAGCTGGATCATGAGAATTAGATGAAAGCGATTGGCGATGGTGAACATTGAAATCACCTAAAATGATGTTTTCAGAGAAAGGAGAGGAAGAAAGAAAGTGTTCTATTTTGGTGTTAATATAGTTGAAGAATTATTTATAGTCTGTAAATAAGTAGACAGGGATAAATAGACAGAACATAAATTTAGTTTTAGAATTGCAAGAAAGTTTAAGCAATAAAGTGGAGAATTCAGAAAACTCCAAATTATAGACACGATAAAAAAAGAACATCGTTGCTCACATATGCGCAACATTCGCCTTTAGATGAAAATTGAGGATAGAGACAGTAGGAGGAAACAGAGTAGGGTTTGTTGTCAGAGCACTCAGACACCTGGGTTTCAGTTAGGAAAAAGAGAAGAGGTCTAAAAGAAGAGAGGTGGTATTCGACAAAGTGGAAATTTGAAAAAAGACCACGAATGTTGCAAAAGTTAAAGAAAAAGGAAGACCTTGGACCAGGGTAAGTTGACATAGAGGTCTTGGTTGCACTAACCCCATCGGTCATGGGGGAAGGAGTGGATGAGGGGCATTCTTTGGATGCAGCCACCAAGCATCTCCAAGGCAGCCTTTTGTTTCGCCGTTTTACTTTACTTTTTTTTTTTTTTAAAGGTAGTGTACGAGTAAGCTCTTGTAAATTTGTGAGAACAAGTAAAGAGAAGGTGGGGAGGAAGTGGGAGCACAAACACTCCAATATGAGGTGAGGGTACATTAGAGACCCTCTGAGAAGGTGAAGCGCGATAAGGAATGAAACAAAAAGCAACCGAGTGAAACGGAATGGTCTAGCTATTCCTATCACCCAGTGGGTTAAAGACCAGTGGAGGATACTTTTATCGCTTCAGACAGCGATACATCCTCCCCCTATATATATATATATATATATATATATATATATATATATATATATATATATATATATATATATATATATATATATATATTATATATATATATATATATATATATATATATATATATATATATATATATATATATATATATATATATATATATATATATATATATATATATATATATATATATATATATATATATATATATATATATATATATATATATATATATATATATATATATATATATATATATATATATATATATATAT
>SEYY01019750.1:232500-237500 GCA_009176605.1 Armadillidium nasatum
ATATATATATATATATATATATATATATATATATATATATATATATATTATATATATATATATATATATATATATATATATATATATATATATATATATATATATATATATATATATATATATATATATATATATATATATATATATATATATATATATATATATATATATATATATATATATATATATATATATATATATATGAAGAAAATATGGAAAAAGAATAAAAAGAATAAATGCTTCTAAATTTTTAATTTTTAAGAATCTTCAAAATTTTGTTAAGACAAACTTCATAAATGGAAAAATTTTTTCCTCTCAAAAATTTCAGTTTCAGTTTTTTAGTTTTTGAAAAAAAAAAAAACTCATCAAAAGTTTTACGTTTTTCACTTGTTTTTCATTTATTTATTTTAAAAAAGGAGGATTCTTGTCTCTTAAATGAAACAGAAGTTTTATACATATATATATATATATATATATATATATATATATATATATATATATATATATATATATATATATATATATATATATATATATATATATATATATATATATATATATATAGGTATGTACGTGTTTGTGTGTAGGTGTGTGTGTGTTCTTTTATAATAGATGCTAATTTAGCCCCGAAACGTAACGCTTCTTAATTGGGGAAAAGTTTTATTGAAATTTAGACCGAATTTTTATTTACCAAAAAATTATATCGAGTTTCTTCTAACCAAACTTTTAAAACAATATAAAATCTATTTAATGAGAAATGGAGCCAGGTTTGAATGATAGGGGAAGTGGGTGAAGGGGGTGAAGAGAATAGGGAAGGAGTTAGATAGAGAAAGAGGGGAGAGAGAGAGGGTAGATGGATTAATTGGTAGATAGCTAGATAAGATATGGAGAGAGAGGGTGGGATATATATATATATATATATATATATATATATATATATATATATATATATATATATATATATATATATATATATATATATATATATATATATATATATATATATATATATATTTTATGTCTCCTCCGGTGGGCAAAGGCCAGAGGCCTACCAAATTCCCCCGGAGTTGGGAAAGATCTATTATCATGGTCATATGGCCGACGTGTCCAGACACACGGCGTTTGAAAGTATGCAAGTCAAAGGAAGTTGGGAAAACAGATGAAGGGAGTGTGTTCCAGACTTTACCAGTAGAGTATATGTAAGACTGAGCATAGCGGTTAAGTCTGGGGTCGGAGAGTTGACAGAGAATGGATGAGAATGTGTAGAAAGGCGTGTCGCACGAGCTCTTCTCAATGGAGGAGGTATGCAACGAGAGAGTTCAGAAGAGCAGTGTCCATTGTAATAGCGATAGTAAAGAGAGAGTGACGCAACAATTCGACGGGCAGAAAGAGATTGAAGAGAGTAAGTAAGAGCAGGAGAGTTGATAGACGAAATGCCCTTGACTCCACCTTCTCTAAGAGAGCTGTATGTGTGGAACCACCAGATGTGCGAAGCATACTCCATACAGGGACGAACAACACCCCTATACAGAGCAAGCAACTATGGTGGCGTGAAGTAATTCTGAAGGCGCCTCAGAACACCCAACCTCTTAGAAGCTTGTTTAGAAAGAGAAGTAATGTGAATTTCCAAGAAAGATCACGAGAAAAAGAAACACCAAGAATATTAAGGACAGATGAAGGCATGAGTTGTGTGTTTTCGAAGAAGATATATATATATATATATATATATATATATATATATATATATATATATATATATATATATATATATATATATATATATATATATATATATATATATATATATATTATAATATATAAGTTAACTTGGAGTGGGGTTAATTGCGAAGGTGGCTTAATAGGTTATATATGTATTTAGAAAAAATAAGAGATAGGTTACTAGATGTGAATGTGTTTAGAAAGGCAGCTAGAGGAATTTCGGACCATTATTTGGTGCTGGCTAGAATTAGAGTTAGGGTAGGCTGAAGGAAGATTGTGAGAGTGGAAAGATTGTAGGAGAGGTAAGTGGGATAACAGTTTAGAAGAGAGTTAAATTGAAGTTGGGAAGAGGTGAGAGTACCTATGAATAAGGAATTGGAGGATTATTTGGGCAGGTTTAGGGGAAGTAAGGTAGAAAGTGCGAGAACTGTGAGTGGGAAGAGGAGGGTGAGAGGGAAGAGTAAAAGAAAGTGAAGTGAATGGTGGTGTGAGGAGGTGAAAATTGCAGCAAAAGAAAAGAAAGATTAATTTGTAAAATATCTGGGTACTACAAGATTGAAAGATTGGGAGGTTTGCAAGAATAAGAAGAGGATAGTCAAGAGGGAAGTAAGAAGAGCAAAGGAAAGTGTGGATGAGAACTGGAGTAATAAGATAATGGAAGGATTTAGAGAACAAAGTAAGATGTTTTGGAAGTAGGTGAATGAGGTAAAAAATAAGGGAGAGGTAATGGGAGGGGGGATAGAAGGGAACAGACGGTGAAATAATACAGGTAGAAGGTGAAGTTGGGGCAAAATGGAGGGAATACTTCAACAGTACTTGACGGTTTCTAAATGTGAGTGAGGCGAGGAGTGAAGATGTAGTGACGGAGGGGGAAAGGGAAGGAATGGTAGGAGAAGCTGAGGGGGGATTTCGATAGAAGAAATAGGTAAAGCACTGAGGAAAGTGAAGAAGGGTAAATCGTCTGGTTTGGATGAGATAAGTGGAGAGATGTTGTTGGAAGGGAGGGTGAGTGTAATAAAATGGTTGGGAATATTGTTTAACTTATGTTAGGTATTGGGAAGGGTGCCTCAAGATTGGCAAGATGCGTGTATGGTCTCTATATTTAAAGTAAAGGGTGATAAATTTGAGTGTGGGAGTTATAGGGGATTAGTTTGCTGAGCGTAGTGGGGAAAGTATATGGTAGAATTTTAATGGGAAGGATAAAGATGAATGGGTTGATAAATGAGGAACAAAGGGGATTTAGGGAAAGAAGGGGTGTATAGATCAGGTTTTCACTTTAAGAATGATCGAAGAGAAAAGAAGAGAAAAAGGGAAGGATTTGTATATGTGTTTTATGAATCTGGAAAAACCTTATGATAGGGTGGATAGGAGTAAACTGTGGGAGGTTCTGAGTGAGTATGAAATTGAGGGGAAGGATATGGAGGGTATAAGGGCATTTTATAGGAGAAAGTGCTAGGGGGTTTGAGGGATATTTGGAACAGGAGAAAGTTGTCCAGAGAGGAGAAGTTGAAACTGTTCTAGGGTTGCTGAGTACCGGTAGTTATGTATGGTAGCGAGGTTTGGAGGTTGAATGCGAGGAAAAGAAAAAAGGTTGAGGTTTTCGAAATGAAGGGTCTGAGAAGGTAAAGGAGGATTATTGTAAAGAGGGATGAGAGGAAGTAGGTGAACTTTCCTTTGTCCACAACTGTCTCACCTTCTGTCAAAAATGAAATCTTGGTATACGTAGAAGGAAGAGAGTCAGGAATGTTAGAATAAGAGAGATATATAGTTGGAGAATGTTTGGTTGGAAGAGCTGAACAGAGCATAATGAGGTGGTTTGGACATGTTTGTAGGATGAATGGAGAGAGATTGGCAAAAAAAGGTGTTCGTTTCGGAAATGATGGGTATGAGAGGTAGGGGGAGACCGAAAGGAAGTTGGATGAGCTCGGTCAAGGAGTTATTGAGGACTGAGGGTTGATCTTGGATGAGGGTGTGTGGCTGACGGAGGATAGAAGTGAGTGGAAAGAGTGGCAAGTTTATGAGTATTAGGAATGATTGTGGCTTATAGGTAGACACCACCTCACTATTGTGGGAAAGGTTGTGTATGTGAATATATATATATCTATATATATATATATATATATATATATATATATATATATATATATATATATATATATATATATATATATATATATATATATATATATATATATATATATATATATATATATATATATATATATATATATATATATATATATATATATATATATATATATATATATATATATATATATATATATATATATATATATATATATATATATATATATATATATATATATATAATAACGAATATTACATATCTTAGTGCGTCTTAAGATATATATTAAGAAATTTATCGTGTTTTAAATTGCTAAATCCAGATTTTATTACTCCTATCACTATTGTTATCTAAAAATATTCCATTTATAAAAGCAACTCACTTTCAAGCAAAAAATAAATCTTATTTGTCATTTCCTACAAAAGTTATATATAAAATTTTAAATTACACAAAAATAACTGTTTTTCAAATAATATATATATATATATATATATATATATATATATATATATATATATATATATATATATATATATATATATATATATATATATATATATATTATATATATATATATAATTAATATAATAAATTTAAATATTCCATGGATTTGTATAATTTATAATGTATATTATATATATATATATATATATATATATATATATATATATATATATATATATATATATATATATATATATATATATATATATATATATATATATATATATATATATATATATATATATATATAATATATATATATATATATATATATATATATATATATATATATATATATATATATATATATATATATATATATATATATATATATATATATATATATATATATATATATATATATATATATATATAATATATATATATTATGTGTGTGTGTGTGTGTGTGTGTGTTGTGTGTGTGTGTATATATGGGACAATAATAAAATGATTGACTTACATGCTTTAATGTGTTGGTTCGATCCCATGCGGGTTCTGGATAGAAACAACCAAGAAAAAAAATAAATAAAAGTGTTCAAATTGTTATAAAAATTCAGGAATAAAGTAATAGTTATTCTTTATGCTAAAAGAGACAGAGTAAACTAAGATTATTTCCTCAAGGTTGTTGAACACTTGCTAGAGAGATTAACTGTTTTTTCCGATGGCTCCACAACTGTCTCACCTTCTGTCA